>PVIR01025368.1:0-24942 GCA_004026965.1 Petromus typicus | reverse complement strand
TGTTATATATTATATCAAGTTCATGAAGCATGTTTTAAATTAAATTGCTTACTTGATTATTTCTTGTTGTGGAAAACATTTTTGACAAACTGTACAAAACGGCGTTTTGGTTTAGAAGCCCATTTGTTAATCTTGTCACTATCTTTGTGGCAGAACGACCTCTGCTCCTCTCCTCTGCAAGCACCACAGCCCTGCCAGTCACTCAACAGCACATCAGAGCTCTGACTGACAGGACCAAAGAAGCACCGGCCAACAGGATGTAATACAGGGATCTGAATATGTGTATATGATAATTTGAAGCTTTGAGAATCTCAATGTAGTATTCTCGTTCTTTACTATTTTTCCTACTAGTATTTTTTATAACTCAATGTAGTTGCTGAGAAGTAGTTGAGTTATCAAAACTCATGCCTGGAGAAGGCCCTAACTGAAGGAATAAATCAAACAAATACTTGATTCTGTGTAATTTTCATTTTACTTGTAATAATACAGAATAGTTATAGATGAATTGAGATAAAATGTCTGATATTAATGAGGCCCTGTGAGCTTAGTCTCCTTTGCTCTTTTCCTCGCTAAGCATGTGATGGCTCACTCTTCCTTCGACTCTTTTCTCCATCTGCAGAATGTGTCCCTCACCCCTGTTGGTCATTGGACAAAAAAGAAGAAATCACGGATTAACTTGTATCTGTCTAAGGGTCTACAGCTATGGAGGAGTAGTGCTCTTGTTTTTCTTTAAACAAAAAGAATATGATAATAGTTAGTATTATATAAACAAGTTGCAGAACTTACGGAGACCAAATTAACAGCCCTTCTTTTCAAGGCCATCCTACTTGAGACTTTCATACATGACATGCAAACTTCTTAATGTATGCTATTTCTATAATTAATCATCACATTTATTGCTTCCTGTTTTGATATCTGAGCATCTTATTTCTTAATAAGAAAAGCTCACAGTGAGAGACAGGGCTGCACTGAGAGGAGAGTGAGCATTCTGACGACAGCACACTGGGTTACCATGTGGAGCAAAGTGCTTCTTTTGCCTTGCAGCAAATCCTATGACTGACTTAGAAGCAGCAGATTTCCACACACTGAACTATTCTTTCACATAGGTTATTGTGAGAAGTGCCCTTCATGATGGAAAGAAATAAACTTATTTAAGAGAAGGAAGGAAAAAAATCCAGTCATATCTTTATTAAATTGTTCGCTTTTCTTTCAGGTGATAAGTTATATTTTATTGCTTGGTGCTATTGTGTCTTACAGTTTAATCTCAGTTGCAGGACCACATCTAAGATGACTGTAAATAATGTGTACTTGCTTGTTTTTTAAAAAATAGATTTGAATATATGTATCGGCTGCGGTCTGAGCATACCTTCCCAAATTCACCAGTAGAAATTTTATTGCAAATGTGTCTGTATTCTAAGATAGGGCTATTAAAAGGTGATTAATTTATGAAGGTAGAGCCCTCATGAATGGATTTAATGTCTTCATCCTCACAGCTTCTGCCATCTGAGAAAAAATCCCAAAACAAGAAGACAACATCTATGAAGTATCTAGAGAGGAGACCCAACATCTCCTAGGATTAGGATTTTTGAATCTCAGTTTCTAGAAATGTAAGAAATAAATTTCTTGTATTCATTAATTACCCAGAGTAAGATATTTTTCTTCTAGAATCAGGGACAGAGACAATATCTTTGATCTTCATACAAGCACTTTAAGGAAAATTAAATACAGTTAAACAATTGAAATGGACTGGGTTTTCTCTTTATAAAGTAACTTTAACTTTTAAAATAATGAAATACTTTCTTTTTTACATCAAAAGAAAAGAAAAAAAAATTTCAGTAATACCAGGAAATAAAGAAAAACTGAGCAACTAGTCAGTTCCTCCAGAATAACTTGTGTGGATGCCTTGTCTACTTTCAACTTATTTATTATTGACCACCTTTTTTTAAAAAAAAGATAATGTAAGTACTTTAAACTAGTATCTTATTCATGTGAATGCAGGAAGAACTGGGCAGATTGACTTTTAATGCCAATGCAAATATAAAAAATATTTGTGTGATCATTTGCACTATGACTAAAACATGAATGAACAGCAAAGTGTTGAGTTTATAACATTGTAACTTTTCATTTATTTCACTTAGTATCTCATATCTACTAGATCATTTATTTCCCACAGGGTTCTTTAAGGCACTATTTCCATTCATATTTATATCAGATATTTGGAAGTGAAAGTGAGGAAATTTTAGGTAACTGAAGCTCACTTATTAAAATTCAGGAAAGCTGAACTTTCAATTGACTTCAATCACTGTGCTCATACATCCTACATGATGTTGGCTTGTTCTATTTTATTTTGGATAAATCCTAACCATATTCATCCAATTAATAAGTACTGGCCACCGTTAGCATTCAAATTACAGGTATATATTCTGGAATTGGGTTGGATTATACTTTTTTTTTTCATTGTAATGTTATGGAACTTTGATTTAGTAAAATAAAATCTAATGCCATAGACAACTTTAATTTCTTAATTGTTCTTATAAGAAAAAAATCAATTTACAAGAATATAAACTTTAGTATTGCCTGAAGAGAGGAATGACTATTTAATAGACTAAGAAATTGCATTTTTAGTGTCTTATTATATGGTTGTCTCCTTTAAGAAACTCCTGCAAAAAGAACATCGCGTGATTTATAATTATGTGCTTAATGTGTTAGAGGATTATTTTTGTTTGTGAGCAGTGGTGAGGATTGAATGTAGAGCTTATGCATACTTGCAAGCTCTCTGTTTTAGTTATCTTCTTCTCATTGAGGCAACATTCCTGACACTCAAAACTTAAAGAAGTAGTTCATTTTGACTTAGGGTGTTTTCAAGATTCAGTCCATAGTCAGCTAGGCACAAGGCAGGAAGGGCATGGTGGAAGGTTCTGCCACAGAGGAGATGTGCTCATCTCTTGGTGGCCATGAAGAGAGAAAGAGGGGAGGAAAAGGGAGCTAGATAAATCTTGTAAGTATCACCTTCAGTGACCCTGCCCACAGTGGATGAATCCACAGGCGAACACAATACCCCCATGAACCAACAGCCTTCCAAAAACATTGCCATTAAGTGCATGAGTTTGGGACATTTTAGATCTAAATCATAACACTCCAGATCACTAAGGTGCACTGTCAGCTCCCTTCCTTAATCCTTATCTGAAAGAAAAGAGATTTTTTTCCCCCTGGGGGATGAATGAAAGGATTTTTAAAAATTTAAATATGTATTGGTACATTATGAATATACATCATCACATTTAACATTGAGAGTTTGTACCAGAACATGACATGACTTGACTCTTATTTTTTCCCCTTTCCACAAAGTTTTTAGTAATGACTTTCATATCAATCATTTGAATTATATTTCAGAAAACCCCTCTCTTATTCATTGACTTTATTTAGAAATTAAAGATTAAAATGGAGTAATTTAATATCTGATCCTTGAGTCTAGTAGAGGTTTAAGAGCTGGGTCAGCCCAACACTGATCTTGTCTCAGTTCCTGCTCAGCTCAGGAGCCAATAGGACTTGCCAGAAATACAAATTGTAGTTCCAAATTGTTGGTTCTGATCTTACAAATGCTTTGTCTTTATAATGAAACTTCAATGAATTGCCACACATCTCTTGTTTCTCTCTTTACTTGAAGCTCAAACAAAACGTTTACCTTTCTATGTTTATTCGCATTTCCATTCTTACATTTGGCCTTATACTTGCCCTTTCACAACTCTTGCTTGAAATTGATTAGAAGAAAATGAGTGACTATTTTAGACCATTTCCAAAGCTTTAAATTTCAGTTTTACATAATCTTAAGTGCACTGAAATACATAGATGTTGGCATACATTTGAAACACGCCATTACTGCTTGAACATATTCATATGTGAAATGGTAGAGTGAGTCCAAATGATAGAGACAAAATTCTGGGTGCTTACTTTTCTTTTACCCTACCTGATCATAGGATTTTGTTTTTCTATTACTTAAAGTTTCTCATAAGAATTATATGAATAAAACATGCAAAATACTTAGAGTAGTGCTTAGGATTTAGTAAGCAGCAGAAAAATACTTTATTACTGTATTATTCATGTTTTAGGGGAATTATTGTACTCATGCACAGAACCTATAATTTTTTCTAATAAATTTTAAAAAGCATCATATTGTGCTACATTTCCAACTCTGATGGGAGTTATGGGGAATGCAAGAAAAGTAAAAGATTCTGACCTAATGGATCTTAAAAATTAGCTTTGGTAAGACAGTAGTATATCTCAGAATTCTAATTTTAATACAAAGAAACTAAGCAGAATAGATATCAAAAAAGAAAAACTACATATATGAAGGCAGCTCATTAGAAATGCTTTTGCAAAGATGGGACTTGATAGACCTTGAGGGCAAGGGCTTAAGATACTTCGTAGGGTTTAAGTGGAATAATCTTCACTTGTTATATTATTAACATGCTCAACAATCTCTGAGAGAAGTGACACAGTGCAATTCATATGACACTTTCCTAGTTACCATATATGAAATTTACTTTTTGACTGACATATTTCCTTTGATGTCCTTTCTGTGCAATAGACTGTATGTAGACAAAATTAGTATAAAATTACCATTAGCTTTTTAAAATAGATAATATTCTATAGTGGGCTAATTTTTATGACAAGAGTATATATTGAATGAATTCATAAAATTATGAACATGTTGTAGTCAACAGATGCTAACTATATTTAAATTACTATTATTCTCAACTTCTCACTGAAGCTAAGAACCCCAAATCACAGCAACGAGGAGAAATTCAAATCTGGCTAGGTCAAGTATGCCATACCTGTGTTTCATAGCAAGCTACAATACGCCCAAAGGAGTTCGAGCATGCCCCCTCCAGTGCATTGAAACTGGCCTATAGTCCCTTGAAGGCCACCCATTCCTTCTAGGTCATGATTCCCTCACTTGTCTAAGAGCTAACCATTAAAGGCAACATGCTGTAATCCACCAATCAGATATAACCCTGTAATAGATGTGTGCTCTTAACCAGGCCTGCTTCTTGCTGTCTATATAAGTGTGTGTATCTTGCAATAACAACAGAAGTGTTCCCAAAACCTTCCTGGAGTCTGTGTGGTAATTCTGCGCCTCACCCTCCAGAATCTGCTCCACATACCACCCCTGTGGAAGACAACACACACCAACCTTTTCATATAAAATGTTTTTCAAATCTTGCATTTCCTTTAGTGCCCAAATCCAAATCACCAGTGGCACCTGGAAAAAGATGGATAAAGCTGAAGATTTTTAGGGGGATATAATTTGATTATGAAAAATATGAGTGGTTAGAAATCAATTTTTTTTAATAGAGAAAATCAGTCCAAAAAAAAGATAAAGATCTTGCCATGGTTTACTGTTTGTCATTTGCTCTCAAAAATGTCAGGTCAGCACCAAGAACAGTAGGAATGAGTTTCAAATTCTACACTGCAAGTCAATTTTGCATTTAAGCTAGCTCTTACCAGCGGTGGAGAGCTAACTAAATCCACAGGTATGCTGTGAGACTATTATTAGAAATGGCCACTGTTGAACATACAGCTATATACTTTTCATTTAAGTGAATACTGAAAGTAAGATAAGCATTCAAAATTTATCATAAATGATCTATTTGTATTTTGCAAAATGCTTTAAAGTTGCTTGTATTTATTATGTGTTCTTAGGATTATTGTTGAAATACTACATTACAGTGAGCTTTGTGTATCATTCTCCTTTCTTCTTCCACCAATGACACATGGGTAGCTTGATATCTTTCATGAAAAAATAGGTTACTCACTTTACGGCAAATGGGAAATTCAGTAACTCAGGGCATTTTCCTTCAGACAGATTTTTAAAAATATTTCATATTGCATGCACCTCCTTTCATTTTGTGGGCCTGTCACTTTCTAACAGAAGTGATTTTCAGGAAATTTAAATACCAAAGCCTGGTTTCCCCACTGCTTTTCTTTCTTTTTTCTATTTTTTTTTTGAAGTAGAAAATAAAGACTATAATATGAAAACTGTTCTATGTACAGTAAAATTTAAAAGGACATACTTAAGAATGGTACAGACTCAGAGAATCCCAAATCTTAACTGAATACTTTAATCTCACCTTGCAACAGACATAGCCTACGAAAATAAAATAGTCCCCAAAACAATTTTTATAAAATCAATTGCAAAAATCAGAAAAACTTGAAAAATAACCTCTGGTTATCATAGGATTAGAATGAAGTATATAGTTTTAAAATTAAAAAAATTGACAAGCCATCTGAATAAATCATAATGCATATCCATTCAAAATAAAGCACTAAATTTCTGTAAAATCCTGATGACAGATACACTTGCGAAACATTAAGCTAACTTATAAATAAATTAAAAGATTTAAAGAAAGATGTGGAAGAACTCAGGGCAATTACATACAAAATTGTGCTATTAAATAGAGATAAAATTTTTTTTTAAAAAAAAGAAATGCTGAAGGTGAAAACTACTATAATTAAAATAAAAGTTCTGGAAAGCAACTCAAAAGCAGCTTTGAGAATACAGAAGAATCAGAAAAAAATAAAATTAACATAATTAAAACTTAAGATAATTGTGAGACACCATCAAATGCAACAAACTGGATGTTGGAATTAGTAGAATGAGAACAGC
This sequence comes from Petromus typicus, assembly GCA_004026965.1. Classification (NCBI taxonomy): domain Eukaryota; kingdom Metazoa; phylum Chordata; class Mammalia; order Rodentia; family Petromuridae; genus Petromus; species Petromus typicus. Next base: position 18,275 of record PVIR01025368.1, on the reverse strand, counting down.
AAGAGAAAGTGGTAGAGAAAATGTATGATACAATAATGGCTGATACTTTGCAAATTTGATAAAAACAATTATAAATATACGTGAAACTCAAATAATTTCAAGTAAGATAAGAACTCAGGATCACAATAAAATATATTTTAAGCAAATTACAGTGACAAGGATAATGAGATAATCTTGGAAGACCAAAATGTAGAAGTGACTTATCACACATAAAAGAGATTTGCAGCAGATATTTTGTTATAATTCTGGAAGTTAGAAATCAGTAGACTAAGATATTCAAAGGGCTAAAAGAAAAAACACTACACAAAACCCACTGTCAGCCAAGAAGCCTACATCCAGCAAAATCCTTCAAAAGGAGGAAGAAGGTAAGGAAGAAGCAAATACATATTGAAATAGAGAAAAACTGCTTTAAGCAAAATGTCCAAGAGAATCCTACAGGGTAAAATACAAAGATACTAGATGGTAATTTTAAACTAGAAAGAGCAACAAAGAATTCAACAGAGGTGTATTATAGATTATTTTTAAAGCAAATATTCTTACATTAGTGGTTTTTAACTCTATAATTTTGTTTTGTGCAAGATAAATATATTTAAAAGTTAATCTAAAAGCAAGTAGTGTCACTGGGAACTGTGAATGACTTACTTGGATTTATGACTTATTTACTTGGACTTTGCCTTGTGGGATCAACTACTGAGATTATTGTGGATATCTGCCCCACCTTATGGGATTTTAAATTACAAGGACTACTGCACTAGGATTATTGGTTTTAACACTTAATGGGATTAAAGATGTCTGCCCTGCCCTATGTAATCTTCAACTACAGGGATTATTGTGGGACCACCCTGTTCTATGTATAGTAGGATTATGGGTGTGAAGGATTGGTACAAAACATGATAAAAGAAAATCCATAAAAAGGAAATAGAAAAGTATGTTAAATACTTTACTTAAAGAATTAGCCCAAACCAAAGAACAATGAGGGAAAAAATAGTGAATATAAGGCTACAGACAGCAAACAGCAAAATGACAGAATTAATGTACTCCTTAAAAGAAACCCCTTGAAGTTTAAATGGATTAACTATAAGTGGATTAAATAAATGTAAATGAATTAAACTCTCTAACAAAAGTCATAGATAAGCAATATACAAAAATACAATCTATAGGGTGTGGATGCCCCCGCACCCCATCACTAGTGATCAAACTCAGGACTTTGCACTTGCAAGGCAGACGTGGTGCCACTGAGCTAAATCCTGGACCTCTAAATATATATAAAATGAAGTCTACAAAATACAACCTACAAAATGTAATTTACAAAAGATTCACTTTAAATACAAAAATATAAATGCAGGTAAAGAATAGAAAGAAAATTCCATCCAAATACTAACTGAAAGAAAGCAAGGGTAAATAAAGCAAGGCAATTTCCTGATTTCAGCCAAGAAGTGAATTCAGAAACTAGAGGAATGCGAAGTTAACATACAAAACTCAGTTTCATTTATATATACTCATAATGAACAGTCTAAAAAGTTACCCAAAATAATTCCATATTTTCATTTACAGTATCAACAAAAATAATGAACCATAGTAACTAATCAGAAAGATAAAAACTGTACAATGAAAACTATAAAATTACTGAAAATTAAGAAAACATAAATAAATAGAAGCCAATCCCAGATTTAAGAAAATGTTTTCTTAATATTATTAAGATGTTATTACAATTCAAAGTTGTCTACCTGTTCAATAATCCATAACAGCACCCCAGTGACTGTTTTGGGGCCGCAATAGTACATTTTACCCTAAATTTCACAGTAAATCTCAAAAGACCCCTAAAGAAATATAGGACTTAGATTCTCTTTGTTGAAGCTTTCTACAGTGCCACAGGAATTTGAACACTGTGATACTATCATATAGATAGACACTTATGCTAATCGAATAGAACAGAGATTTCAGAAAAAAACAACAACAAAAAAACAAAAACAAAAAACAAAAAACAAAAAACCCTTGCATTTTTGGCAAGGTTTCCTAAGTCACTTATTTAAGCAAGGACAAATACTTCAATAAATAGTGGAAACATTGAATAACTTTGTATAAGAATAAAGTTAGATTCTTACCTACCACCACATTAAAAAAATAGATGAAATTTTTTAAAGACATATCTATAAGATTTAAATCAGTAACTTTTATGAGAAAATAGTGCAAAAGCTTCACAAAAATGGATTTGACAGTTATTTCTTGAAAGTGACAAAATGATCTAGGCTATAAAAGAAAAATATCAAATTGGATTTCATACAAATTTTTAAAATTTTTCACCAAGCACATTATAAAAGAGAAAAATGTATATCACAGAACTGAATTAAAATAGTTGCAAATCATGTATCTAATAAAATTAATGTTCTGAATATATGAAGAATTTCTAAGAGAAACAATAAATGTTAATTCAAAAGGCAGAAGATTTCAATAGATATTTCTCCAAAGATAATACACAAATGTCCAAAAAAGTGTAAGAAGGAAGAAAAATTGATCATTGATGAAATATAAGGTAAAATACAATAATTATTATTTGCTACTTTAAAAAAGCAAAAAAGTCTTCTCAAGGACGAGGAAAAGTTAGAATACTTGTATACTTCTGGTGGGAGTGTGGAATGAATGGTGTAACTGCTATGGAAAAAACAGCATTAGAAGTTCCCCCCAAAATTAAAAATAGAATTACACTGTGATTCAGCAATTACATTTCCTAGTACTGTATATACTAAAGAACTGAAAATAATATCTCAAAAATATAGTGCTATACCTATATTCACAGTAGCATTATTCACATTAGCTAAAAACATTGAAAGAACTTAAGTGTTCATGGATGGATGGACAGATAATCAAAATGTGATAGACATGTATATAGATTGGGCATAAATGTGAAAGGAAACTCTAATACATACTACAACAAGGATGTACTTAAAAACACTGTGTTAGCTGAAAGAAGCTAGTCATAATTTTTCTACTTTCCATATGAGGTACTTAGAGTTACCAAAATCATAGAGCCAGAAAATAGTACGGAAGTTGCAAGGATTGGGTAAAAGGGAGTCGATGGTCAAAGGGTACTATGATTCGGCTGCAGATTAAATGTGTCTCCCAAAGTTTCATGTGGAAGAATCATGGTCCTTGGCATAGAAGTACACATTGGAATTCTGGAAAGGTAGGGGTTAGTTGAAGGTTATTATGTTATTGTGGGCATTGCCTTTAGATGGGTTTAATGTTAGTCTCTTGGTGAGTTAGTATTCTAGTTATAAGAAGACTAGGCCATGCCATACACATGGGCCTCTTCTGCATGAGGCCATGTCATGTGGCCAAAGACTCTAACAGGAGTCTGAACAGATAGAACTATCTGACTTTGACTTTCCACCTAAAATTTTAAACTAAACAGGTTTTTTATAAAGTAGTTAGACTCATGAATTTTGTTACAACAATAAGCAACTAATATACAAAGTTCAGTTTACCATGAAAAGAGCTCTAGAACGGCAGTGATGATGGACATACATTCTAAATGCGGTTAATACTATTAAGCAATACAGTTGTAGTGGTTATGATAGCAAATCTTATCATGTAAACTTTTCTTTCTTTCTTTTTTTCTTTTTTTGAGACAGGATCTCACTTTTGTAGTTTAGGCTGGCCCTAAGCTCGGCCTTGAACTCACAGCAATCCTCCTGCCTCTGCCTCCCCAGTGCTGGGATTGTAGACGTGGACCAGCATGTCCGACACTGTGGTATGTGGTTCTGATTCCTGGTGGGATGAGTCTCCATGCCCAGCAAGCACTGTTGTATGTGGTAACTTGGGATCAAACCCTGGTCCTTACACTTGTAGCAGGCCAGAACCACTTAGCTAAATCCCCGGACATTATGATATAAACTTTTTACCACAATCAAGAGAATTCAGAAAGAAAAAATAGTAAGCCCAAGTCCTATACATCCCAATAAAATTGATTGCTGGATAAGAACTCTAAAGTTTATAATTCAATTGTTCTAGATGGAGCCCAGAAAATTGTGTTTCTAGTCAGTTCTATAAAGTTACTTCTACTTCTGTATTAGGAATACATTTTTGAGAACTAACTGCTAGACTAAAACACAAAGGTAATCCCAGGCCACTTGTCTTGGTGACTCATTCAAGATCAACATCCTACCACTGAAAACAAGGATTTGTTCAAGAAATGGTCCAGGAGGAACTTCAGATTTTGTTTGATGAAGGCTCCTCAGAATGCAGCTGCAACTATGTATCAGCTCTCATAAAGGAATACAGAGTACATGCTGTTCAGAAGCTGTTCTAAAACTGCAACGTAATAGGAAATGTGTCTTCCTTTGTTTTTCGTTCCAGATACACAACTTCTAAAACATTTGGAATTTCAGGTGTAAAAAAAGTGTTTTTGTGTGTGAGTCAGTTAAATAGTGGCTAGAATGTATTAGATAACCTCAGATTCAGAATAGAGGCTCTTCATATAAAGACTAAGGCTTGCTTGAAGGATTCAAGGGTAGGAACTTACAGGGCTACACTCTCAATCCCAGGGAGAGAAGAGAAAGAAAGGTGTCTTGGGAGTGCATGGAAGCTGGGCACAATCCACTTATCTTCTCTTGCAGAACTCTTCTGTTCATAATCTTGAGTTGTATCCTTTATAACAACCTGGTAACGGTAAGTAAAATGCCTTTCCAAGTCAACTTGTTAAGACTAAAGGAGGAGTCATAGGAATTACCAATGACCCACAGAAGTATGTATAACCCAGAGATCTGCTTTGCAATTGGCTTCTGAATGGGAGTAGTGTTCTGGGACTGAGCGCTTAAATCTGTGGAATTTGACATTAATCCCAGATTGTTAGTGTCAGAACCGAATTGAACTGTAGGGCACTAACTGGTCTTAGCTGGTATGGAGGAAAAAAGCCCCCAAGATTTGATTTTAAAGATGTTGAGCATAAGAAACAGTTCAGACAGACACACAAAGAAAGCAAAACCATAAAAAGAACACAGCTCTTTGACCACATTTGTATTTATTAATAAGTAGAAATCAAGAGTACTCAATGTTGTTCAAAACAACTTAAATTGAGTTCACTTTTTTCTTACACCAAAGTCTATTTTAAATAATATATTGATATTTCTAACTAACTAAATTATTGAAAAATCACTGGTAATACATAAAACTATTTTACTTTTAAAGATAATCTCTATGAACTGGTGATACTTTATAAATGGATGGCCTTTCATAAATGACACATACCTGTCTATTTTCTTCTACATGCTTTGGCTTTGTCGGGTTAATTTTGCAGACACAGACACACTCACACACACACACGCACACGTGCACGCGCATGTGCATACATACAGAATGTCCTATTATTTGGATATATAACTGGTTTATCTGCAGGTGTGATTACAGAATATACAAATATGACACAAATATAGTTATAATTTTTAAAAATCTCAGTGCACAGATATAAATATCTAATCTCTAGAGCAAAGAAGTAAAACTCCAACACTGAAAGACTCATCTAAAAATCTCCTAATTTGTATGCCAAAGAAGTAGAAACTGAAGCTCATTTAAAGTCAAGGTAAATTACAGCTGTTACTTTAACTGATATATCAGGTGTATCATTCTGACAGAGAGGAAAATTCAATTAGTTTGACAGAACATCACAAAGAAGTCTGGGTTACTACTCATTCATTTCACATGGTTTCAAAATAATCTGTTGTTAAAATTTCCACTGAATTTAATGATAGTGAAAGTTTACCTGAAAAAGAAGTAATTCTCACTGGAACATGTTCCCTCTCAGAACAGAAAGTCAGTTTAATATTCCAATGGGACTTGTCCAGTTTTTGAGTTGAAGTGCTTTTGAATGTATCATTTAATTTCATATTTACAGAAAAATGTAGGGTTATGTGATTCTAAACAAATGAGTATCCTTTGCAAACCTGGTGTCAGCTCTACCCTCAGATATTAGAACTCTTGCACTAATTTAGTGAGAATTAGTAGGCTATATTTATGTAATTGATACTAGACAAATGATTTAGAAAAAGCCAGCAAGGCTGACCAGCAAGTCAGAAATCTAAAGAGGAAATGTTAAGAGCAGAAAATACAACAGGAAATGATAGCTGTATGTAAAGAACATCTACGCTAAGGGATGTACCAGGAAGTGAAAGCTGAAGGAGATTTTGGAATATCTCTGCAAGACAACAGAAATTTGAGGGGAATGGAAAAAATGATAAAACCACACTAAAATGAATGATGATATTCATTTCAAATAATATTGAAAGTGCTACAAAGAAGAAAGATGATATACAAAGGACCTTCTCTTTAGTATGGAATATAAGAGCTCAGAATTCAAGAGTATATTGATTGGAGAAGGACTCTCATAGACTTCACTGCACACCTGTCTCCTGGTCTAGAGGGCTCTATGGTGAAGATACATACTCAAGGTCTGATTCAGTCAGCCTTGTGATTCTACAGTTCTCAGGCAGTAACTTTATACTGGATCACCATGGAGCCTGCTCTTCGGGAATGATAATGTGACAAGTAAGTAACAATGGTTATTTATGCTATTCAGAATAGTAATTCTAAGTGTAACAAAGTGGTTCTCTGTGTGGCTACATATGAGACTGACCTGAAAATTTTTAACAACTACTGATATCAGGTACTATCTGAACCCGCCCCAAATCTGAATTCCTTGAAATTAGGCCTCACCATTGCCATTCTAGAATTAATACAAACACTAACCAAGAGTAAGAACCAGTATCATATTAAACCAGCATTCGTCTTACACATCAGCGCCTTGCCTCCTTCACTGTCATGTATCATTTCTTTGTGATCAATTTTGATGTGAATTTGTCATCAAGATTTTGGGATTTGCCAAATTGAAAACTAATCTCTGGACCATTGAAATGTGAAATGTTCATAGTTCCCTAGTCCAGCAGCACAAGCTTTATCTGGGAGGTTTTTAGAAATGCAGAATCTCAGGGCAGACTCAGGAATCTGTATTTTACTGAATCAGAATTTTTTTTTTAAGTTTTATTTTAAGACAGGGTTTCACTTTGTAAGTCCAGGCTGGTCCTGAACTCAGCCTTCAACTCTGCAATCCGCCTGCCTCTGCCTCCCAAGTGCTGGGATTACAGGCGTGAGCCACTATGCCCAGCATTTGGTATGTGGTACAGATTGCTGGTTGGCATGAATCACCATGCCCGGCATTGTTGTCTGTGGTTACCAGGCACAGGTAACTTGGGTCCTTGCAATTGCAAAGCAGGTGCTGGAACCACTGAGCTAAATCCCTAGCCCAGAATATATTTTTAACAATATATTAATGTGCTTATTACATTTCTCAGTAAAGCTTGTGTTTTAGCATTCCTCCAAGTGCAGTTCTTATACTCATGCTACTCAATGCTGCACAAATATACATTTCTGGTAGTCGCTAAAGCTGGTTGTTCACTATGAGCCCCTAACATGCACCCAGCACTTCTCCACTGTGAGTACTTTGTCACATTCTTATTTTTCATTATCAATAAATATTGGGAGTACTCCTGAGAGACACAGATAACCGTGATTAGATTATAAATTATTTTACAAAATAAGAAATCTTTTTAAATTGTCTACTCCAAAATACTAGCAAAGAGCTAATCCTTTCTTTGATGAAACTGTGAGGTCATATAGCCACTAAGAAACAAGCAAGACAATAAAACATATTTAAAAAGAATAGAAAAAAATATTTCAAAAATATTTAAACTATTTTATATTAAAAATGTGTCATTGAGCTATGGTTATTTCTGCAGCCAGTGAAGACTCTATTCAAAAGAAAATAAAGCATCTTGTATTCAGGGGAAATTGGTCATTCCACTATAGAGTTTTGAATAATGTATGAAGGATCACAGGAAGATTAATTTGAATGAAAGGATATTCTGAATAACTTTCACTTTTAGACTCAAATCAAAATTGAAAACAATATTACTGCTAAATCATTCATTCACTTTTGTTTACATTCTGAAGCTTGCATGACTGAGAGGTTCTCCTAGGAAAAGGATGAAGTACTCTGTAACTACTCTGTGCATATTCATTTTTCTTTCTTCTTTGGTAGATAACAAGTTCCTGAAAGTTCATGCTCTTATACAGCAAAGGAATAAAAGATTCTTCCATCATTTTCAGGAAGTGGTGGAAAACATATGATTATTGATAAGAGTTTAGTCTCCTCCTCAGACTGAACAACGACTGAAGAACAGTTTGAATGCACACTTTGTAGCTGTGATTCCCAGACACCAGAGCTTGATAATAGAAAAATTATGCATAGGATGCTGTGCCGCGACATTTTCCCAGTACAGCCCTCACCTTTAATGTATCTTTAATGCTTGCATGTTTTATAATAATTCACAGAACACAGACATGAAGTGGGTTCACTGCCTTTATTTGCTAATGGTATCAACAGAAGGGTGGTTTTCTTTACCCCATACACCCTGATGAACTTCCTTATTTGGGAAGACTGAAATAATCTGACTAAGTACTTTGATCTGAATTCCAGATGCAAAGGCATATGCGTTTGATATTCTCCTCAAGAATCTCTAGTTCTAGGGCTGGGGAGTTAGCTCAGTGGTTCCGACGCCTGTCCTGCAAGCTCAAGGACCTGGGTTCGATCCCCGGTAACTGTGTGCCATACTGGGCATGGAGATTCACGCCAAGCAGCAACCAGTACCACATACCACAGTGCTGGGCGTGGTGGCTCACGCCTGTAATCCCAGCACTCGGGAGGCAGAGGCAGGAGGATTGCTGTGATGTGAGTTGGAGGCTGAGCTCAGGGCCAGCCTGAACCACAAAGCGAGACCCTCTCTCAAAAAAAAAAAACGAATCTCTAGTTCTAAATGTGTTATTTTAGATTTTCAAATATGTCCCAAATATGAGAGAGAGAGAGAGATAGAACTGGATATACAATATTAATTATTCACAAGTCAAGAAGTTCAGAAAAGTACTTCAGAATTAGAAGGATAACAAGTGCTTATCTTGTAAATATTACAAATTATACTACATTTAAAATGATGCATTTGTTTTTTTTTATATATTTGGATATCTGCATATAATAATTCAGGTTACTGAACATATAATAATCCAGGTAACTGAACATATTTTTTCAAACATCACTAAAACACTAAAAATAAAGGAATATAAAATAAATCCAGTAAAATAATGGTGAATAAGATTGCAACCAAATGAAGTCAAATAGTGCCTCTAAGACAGTATGTGGTTTTTCTCAAGGAGAAAAAACCACAGAAAACTTATAAACTTGTAGGAATATAAAAACAGAACTGTTAAAAGTGAGTTTTTTCAGATCTCTGCAATAAACACAAGACCTGAGGCAATGGAATCAGGGAGGAAGACTTACGGGTAGGCAATCAATGGATCCATTAATAAAAAGCTGAAAATAACACTGTTTCATTCTCCCTATTCTCATAATTGCTGATTCCAGAGTTTGTCCCAGCTAATATTGAAAGAACAGATCTCTAAAGAAAGCAATCTTTTACTTATGGGTATTGAGATCTTCAACCTATGGGTTCTGGAGATTGAAGCCAAAAATAAATCACACCCTAGCCAACTTACGGATCCTGACATTCAATTATTCATGTATACAATACTGAGTGCATTCGGCCAAACATACCCAAGTGTGTTAGTGACAGCAGTGATCTTACTTTTGGAATCTAGGTTCAGTGTGCCTGAGGGCTAAATTAGCTCACAAGTAACTGCTATGCATCAGGTTAGACTCTATATAATGTCAGGTAACAATTACGTTTGACTAAATTTATTGAAAATTAAATATGATCATTATTTTTCTAAGTTCAAAAAAAGGATTTAATAGGATAAAAATCAGAGCAAAAGGGAAACAATGCCCAAAAAAAGTAAAGTGAAAAGATGAAATTAAGGATCTGAGAAATCACACCAATAAATCGTCAGGACATAGTGTAAACAGAAATAAAAATGAAATTTGTGAAAAAGAATTTATACGATATAAAAGGTTAGTCTAAGACAGACAGGAACTAACAAAAAGACCCACATTCCTGAAGGAGATAACACAACTAATGGGGAAGGAACAGCTCAAAGATAAAAACAAAAACAAATGTTGAAATAAAACATGAGTTACCTAAGTTAAGGAAAAAAATTATGAAAACTTACAGGATTAAAGATGTTATTTACATACATACAGAGATTATGCTTGCCTCACATTTTAGTCATAAACACAGAATCTTAGAAAAAGTACAGCTTCTCTAAGGCATATACAGAGAGAGACCAATTTCAAACCTGTGATTTTATGCCCAATTAAATTAACGTTTATCACATTCAACATTGAGAGTTTATACCAGAATATGATGATGATGTGTACTCATAATGTACCAATAAAGATTTGAATTTTTAAAAAGTTAATATTTATTAATATATTCATTTCACATTCTTTTATTTGAATGCTATACTTTTTGGTCCTTTAAAATCTCTTATTGATGCCTCTAAAAATGACAGAATTCAATAAAATTTCAGGACAGAGCAATATAAGGGATAAAAGAAAGATATGCCAAGAATTTGGGAAAAGTGTATATTTAACTCTAAAACAGTCTGAAAGAATTGTCTATTATTATGTGAGGTTTTTCTGGCGGAGAAATAATGGAAAATGTCATAGAACATATTAAGACTAAAATTGTAAACAATTACTCTGAAAGGCAAATAGGGATGAGAAGAAATGGATAAACGTTTCCTAATTGTCTTCTCTTGTTTGCCACAGATGCTGTAGATATTGACTGCATGTTTCCATCAATAGCAAAATGTATCCATGAGATTTGTCAATGCATTTTGAAGTATGAAGCCTTGTGAGGAAAGTAAGTAGCAGAGAGCAGCTTCTTAAACTTAAAAGGTCCTGGAGTGTAGTCAGTACTCTGAACTCAGTGTCTCCTTGGTGCCGACTTTCACTTCTCAGTATCCTTTGGGTACTTCCCAAAATACACTCTTGGCTTGGAAACTCTTCCTGAAATTCTTTGATGTACTTTCCAACTGGTCATTTATAGGAACCTCACGACCATCACTTTGGATTTGGGGATTTGAAAATCTATGTCCATCCGACATATTCCTTTCTGGAGTTTTATGAAATCTTTCGCTTATATTCCTGGGGGAAAAAATCCCAATAAGAGAACCCGAGGTAAATCTCTACTTACAAAGCTGTAGTTTTGATGACTCTTTGAGAGAGCAGTTATTTTCCAATCACAGCCTTATTCTGTTCTGCTGTGTTACTTCAGGCTTTTGCCCTTTTTTCTCTCAGGCACGTCAGGCAGCAATCAACAACGTGTCATTGAAACTCCCAGTGAAAACATCAGACTTTCTGGCAAACTTCTTCTTCCTCCCATTTTTATTTCCCCTGGTGCCATGGTCTTTTGCATGCTAGGCAAGAGCTCTGGCAGTGGACTACAACCCCAGCACACCAGGTTTTTTGAAAGCTCTCTCTCCAGTTCCTTTTTATTTGTTTGCTGGCCTATGTGGAAATATATCAAAGCAGGCAACTTTTTCCAACAATGTCTTCTTTCCAGTGCCTAATCTTTTTTCCTCCTTTTTATAGACGGCCAGTGAGCAGTAGATGAAAATCTCCTTTGTAAGGCAGGTGTAAGGTAGTATGCTACTTTAGAATCTAAGAGAAATTATCACTATTTTCAATGCTTTCTGGCCTCATTAAAACTAACACTAAAGTGTTATGTTGCCATCTGTCACACAGTGAAGTTGCAGTGGGCAATTTGATTCCCGCCATAGCAGACTAAATTTCTTGTGTCCTTTAGGGACTGGAACTCAACATTGATGATATGAATAGTTCTATGTAGGTCACAGAAGAAGCATTTCCCTAGAGTCAAGGAAACCTGGGACTTGAATGGGGCATTAGACTAAAGAAGTAAAAGAGGCATTTGGAGATCTGGCTGTGGCAGACATATTCGTGACACTGGGAAAACAGACGTTGAACACTTGGACTAGCTTACTTCCAAGCCTCAGACTTTAGCTGGGTAGTAAGTTTATCAATAAGTTGTTCTCTTAATTCTAGGTCAGAAGACACAACTCACTGTGCACTTGAAAAACTTCCTGATTTTTATAATATTTCATAACAGTTTTGAATATCTAAATGAGAGCATAAGTTTTAAAACTAACCTAGACAGTGATCCTCTCTGCTCTCCCAAGTTGTAGAAGTTATTAAAAGCAAGTGGAAGACATGTCTCTGCCGCTTTTAGCAGAACATTCTGTACATGAAGCAGCTTAATGTGAAGATAATTCAAATGAGAAGCATTGGAATTAGTGCGCCCGGGCCTCTTCCATTTCCAGAGGGACACTGAACAGGAGAAATTTAATGAAAATCTACTAACTACCTCGGGGGTATATTCTGCAAGAAAAGAGTCATATAGGAGGATGTTTTCACAGAGTGTTCTCTGAGAATTCCATGGTTACTAGGCAATTGATCGCCACCCTTCTTTCCTATATTGGAAAACACATCTTGGCTGTATGATATCTCTGTGCAGTGTAACTTCCTCCGATTTCACAATTAGAAACCGGTAGGAAGAAAAAATATTGTCCAACTATTAGTAGTAATTCAGTGAGTTAATGGTGCCAGTGAGCTGGAAGCTGCAGGCTGAGAACAAAATAGGTGCTGACTGGAAGCCACACTTCGGCTCATGTTTGGCCGGATGGCTTTTCACCTGTGCACGAAGTGGGAGATGGGGAAGGACCACCTCTGTAGCCAGCCATCTGTTGACTAACTGCAGTCACCATGACTGAGGACATACCAGTGGTGTTCACATTCCAGTTTTAATGCAGGGAGGTGGACACATACAAACTCTCAATAAATAAACGTAAACGTGTATTCTCCTAGGTGGTGACCAATAGTGGTGCAGATTCCCTCAGAGGAAAGAGAGCAGTTTTAGGGTCAAGTTTTGTGAATTGTCCCTAAAGAAGAGGTGTTAGGAGAGACTGAGAACTGGGGGGCATAGAGAGCACAGGGCCTTCACGGCCCGGGGGTGGATCTGTAGGAAGAGCAAGGAAGCAGTAAGGCTAGCACAGTCAGAGAAGGGAAAGCAGCAGATGATGTCAGATGAATGACTCAGCGGGTTGTTTCAACTGTCAGAAGTTTTGGTAAGTTTTTCAGACAATAGTTTTGACTATAGAGGTGACATGAGCCATCTTCTTTTTTATTGTGTGTGACCAGGCAGATGACAGAAGCCATATGTTGGACAGGGAGTTTAGGTAAGATCAGCTGTAGTTTTACAGATGGGGAAGAACAGTGATTCTATATAGAGTGTGTGTTGGAGTGAGGGCAGAGAGGGAAAGACAAAGAGCAATTCGCTCCCATCAAACAAAGACTACATGTTTTCTTTCAAGCAATTACAAAAAAATACAAAATTCATCAGTTTCTAAGAGAATAGCTATAACTCTATTAATTCAAAAAAGAAAAATGGACACAGGTAACATTCTGCAATCACAATGAAACTTTAACTTATAAGTTAAACTTGATGAAACTTTGAGTTTCCCCCTTGATCATCTTTATTACAAGGGTATCCCTATTCTTGTTTGCTTGGTCATAGAGTAAGACTGCAAAGCTAAGAAGCTTAAATATTTCATCTATATGTCTAAAAATACGTTGTTGTTGTTTTTTTCCAGAGTCCAAGTCTCCCTGAAGTGATTTCATCTCACACACACTTGCTTAACGTTTACAAAGTACACATCTCTTTTTTGGTAAAGATATTTTATGAAGTGTCGTTTCTTGGTTAGTAAATCTTGCTTGCTTTCTCCCCTATGCTATGTTTTACTCCAGTCATGGTTTCCTTGCACACCCCAAGTCTGGGGCTTGGCAGAAAGCACCTCCACAGTGATTACAGGATGGGGCTCTCTCCAATGTAAATTAGCTCAGATTCTTTAAAGGATAAATGATTAGCAAAGACCCTCTTGAAATGATAATAGACACAGTTTCTTTAGCATCTGTTCTTCGCTGTGAATAAAAGTGCATTCTCTGACTAAAATATTTTCCATACTTGTTATTTACATGATACCCCTTCCTGTATCTGTATAAATACACATACACACTCTGAATGAAGTTTCTGCCACATAGATTCCACATATAGGTTTTCTTTCTTGTGTAAGGTCTCTGATGCCCAAGGACAGAATGGATTCTTCTACACAGATGGTATTCATATGATGTTTGTCCAATACAATTCTGTTTATTTACTTTGGTGATTGAAGGATTTTCCAAAGGAGATCAACTCCACATGAGCTCTCTAACTTGGGCACAGGTCACCACTGTGGTGGAAGGATCCTTTACGTCGGTACACTTTCTCATGTTTCTCCAGTCTTTCTCACACAGATCAGACTCTGATTTCTCTCCAGGATGGATTCACTTATGTTGCTTAACAGCTGAATGACTAGTAAGTGCTTGTCTATACTGATTCCAGACAGAAGCTTTCTCTCCTAGGTGAGTTTTCTGTGCAAGGACAGGGAATTTTCCACAGAGCACAATATAATTCATTCTAGAAAAGGAATTTAGCGGTACAAACATTGGAACTCCCCAGCTCATAAATGAGCACTTGTTATACCTGCAAGGATTCATATTTTATTATTAGAAAAAAAACTTTCCATGTATTAAATGAAGAAATCCCTTTAAAAATCATTCATTCCTTGGTCAACATGAAGGAGATAGCAATCCTAAAGTAAAAGGGGAGAAGACTGTAGCTGGAATTCAAATATCTGTACCTGGAAGATTTATTAAGAACCTGTTAGTATCCTACTGAGCAAAAATCAAGACTTTTGCTGAATGATCTGTGACTGAAAAACTATAAGACATGCACAGTATTCTTGGAAATATCTTGAGGCTAAATTTACAGATAACTCTTCTTCAATAAATTTGTGCTTATGATCATACATGAAGCAAAAGTTGTAGAAAATGTACAAAAATAAGTATATACTTGTCAAAATCTACTTTTAGTTTCTTAATCTTTGATTTTTTTAAATTACCCATGTGAAGAATGAGAATGTTTAAAAAACTACCATGTAAAAAAAATCAGCTTAATAAGATTTTACCAAAATAACAATGGATCATTTATCTTTACATTGTGTATTTTGTTTTAAAGAACTCAACATATTTTCACTATACACTATAAAGATTGTTTCAATTTTAATTATCAATCAAATTTTATTGCCACTTCTATGTCACAACTTTACCAAAATGAGATTCCTTCTCTCCATCCATTTGATTATTTGCTTCCACATCAAGTGTTATGTGGGTAATACACTTGCTAATTTCATGAAGAATAAATGTTTAAATGTGGAATTTTATAATCAGAACATTTCCCTCAAATTTTGTAAAGATAAGCATTTTTCAACAAATAATTTGTAGAAATAATATAATGGGAGGGGACATTCATAGAATAAATTATGCTTTAGAATCTTATCATCTAAACAATTTGTCAATGTATTTGGGATCCTTTTATAAACTAAAAGCATATGTATAAAATGATAAAGATTTATACCCTCATTGGCTACTTAGCAATACCATAGATTACTTATTTTTAAACATGGCAATAATATATAGTTATACTTCAAAAATTCTTAGGTATGTGTTTGTATAGGTGTACACATCTTTTTGTTTATAAATGAAGTGATAGAACATCTTGGAATTGTAAGGCAGGGGGTGAGAGAGGGGAGGAGATACAAGGCAAACAAGTAGCCAAATGTTAGTTAATGTTGAAAGTGCAATATTTGGGGGTTTCTACATAAGGTTCCTTCTTTCTCTTGTGTAGCTCTGAATTATTTTTGTAATGGTACAAAAGGGGAAAAGGCCAGTTATTTATTTCATTTCTACAACTGTGGAAGAGAGATCTAAAAATACAATTTCCTTAGCAAGTAAAATGTTATTTATTCACTATTTCCTTGCAGAAGGCTTCTGAATTCTTTTTATTTAAATTTCAATATTATTAAAATTTCCATGTCTTAAATTTAAAACTAATGCCATAAATTTTAATATGCCAAGTTATATCTTTAGCTTTGAAATTTTGTCTTTTATTGTATATTTTAATATTTTCTTCAAAATTATCTGATTTATTCCAGAATCCTATGTTGTTTTCCACATCACATCTTTTCATGCTCAGTTAAAAGCCTATCATTTTTTTTTTTGCCCTGGTCTATCCTGTATTTATTTATTTATTTATTTATTTATTTTTTAGGTTTTCTGAGACAAGGTCTCGCTTTGTAGTTGAGGCTGGCCCAGAGCTCAGCCTCAAATTCACATCACCGCAATCCTCCTGCCTCTGCCTCCCCAGTGCTGGGATTACAGGCGTGAGCCACCACGCCCGGCACTGTGGTATGTGGTACTGGTTGCTGCTGGGCATGAGTCTCCACACCCAGTATGGTATGTGGTTACCAGGGATCGAACCCAGGTCCTTGTGCTTGCAAGACAGGCGCCAGAATCACTGAGCTAACTCCTCGGCCTTATATTTATATTTTTTTACATAGTCTTTTTTTTAATTTTTAGCTTATTGGTACATTTTAGGTGTATAATATGATGACATTCATCACTCGGATCTTGTACCCATACATGACATATCTTAATTCTTATTTTTTTTCCCTCTTTCTCTATCCTCCCTTCAAACCTTCCACCCTCACAAGGAGAAGAAAAAAATGAGAAAAGAAGGAAAAACTGGGGAAAAAAACTCATCATTCTTATCTGCAACCTGAGATCTATAATCATTCAATTTTCTGTTATATAGTTTCTGTACTTAATTACTTTTAAAACATCTTAAATTCTTCCATAACTTCACCATCTCACTTACTTACATTATTCATTTTTTTCAACTTTCTCTTTCCTTTCAGTTGTATCTTATTAATCTTTCTCCACTATTTATTTCATTTGCCTTATAGTATATGTCTCCTTCCATTGTTAAAACAACAAGCAGAATATGAAAATTTTTGGTGAATTTCTTACTAATAAAAAAAGCCAATCTGAAAAGAGTCCACAACATTTGAATCTAACTTTATGATACTCTGGGAAAGGCAAGACTAGCACAATACAGAACATCTAGAAGTTGGTAGGACCCAGGGATGAAGAGATGATGCAAAGAGGAGTTTTAGGCAGTGAACGTGTCTTCGATGAAACTACAGGATGGATTACTATCATCACACATTTGTCCACATGAAGAGCGAGTTCTAATGTGATCCATGAATTTTGGAAAATCTTAATGTACTGATGTAGATTCATCGTGCATAATGTATGCATCACTCTGCTTCCACATGCTGGTAACGGGAAGCCTGTGAATGCGCATGGGCAAGATTGTGAGGGAACTCTGTGCATCTTCTGCTCAATTTTTCTGTGAACTCAAATCTGCTAAAAAAAAAAAAAAGTCTATTTAAAAAAGAGACTCTTGCATATTTTATGTTGTTTTACTATAAAATCTTTTTCATATGTTCTTTGAAAATTAAAAACCTCAAAGATGGCAAAGCTCTCCATGCCTGATATTTTTTCTCCAACAGAGCAGATTATTCTTCTACTTATCCATTTTCTATTTGCATGTTGTTAGAGATTCTTGTGAAGCCATAACCAAGAGGTTTGCTTGTAATGTGTTGGTGAAGCATGGAAAAGTGAAGCTTCCAAGGCAATGCCTGATCCCAGAAGGCCAATTTCCTTTCTATGTGCTTCTCCTTCTAGTTGTGTGCAGTCCTTTGTCTCTGTGACCAGAATAGTGACATTCAGTCTTTCTCCAGCTGGGCCACTAGCCTTATTTTTTTGGACTAATCTTACTAATCTCTAGTTAACAAAATCTCCCATTGAGTATTAAAATACTACTTCTCCGTTCAGCAGTGACTACCTGCAGCTGAATTTTATCTTGAAAGTCACTAGAATACTGCAGTCATCAAGAGTCCTTTTGCTAAATTTAAATTCCCAGCTACAGCGCCCCTCCCAGGTATAGGAGATGCTGCACTGTGCAACTCAAGAGGTCCCATGTACATGTCCAGTCTTTGGTCTCAGCATTGACTCCTCCAAGTCCCACAAGGTTTGCACTGTGTCACCTAGACAGCCATTGTACCCTTCTCTGGAACAATCTCCTGGCCAATGACAAGAGCAGATCCATCTTTATTCATGCTGATTCTTCACTGATTAACAAAGAAAATGCTTTCAGTTATTGTCACTTTTATGGTTTTATTCCTTACTAGTCAATACTGTATTGCATATTTATCCTCATTTTTGTATTTTCTATTTTATTTAAGAATGGAGAGGAATG
>PVIR01025367.1:0-24948 GCA_004026965.1 Petromus typicus | reverse complement strand
TCCAAGTTACTTTCCTTTTAATAGTTAGGAACCTTAAAATAGCAGTGTTTCCTGGGTTGCTCTTTGCAGTCTGTATTGGGACCAATACAAGCTGACTGGATGTGCTTCTGCAGTTACTGTGGAGAAAATCAGACTCTGACCTGCTAACCTCAGTCCCTGGGCGCTCTTCCGGTGCAGGCCTGGAGGCCAGTAAGCTCTAACCCCGGCGCAGATTCAGTGACACAGACTCGGTGCTGCAGTCACCGCTTCCCGAGCCGCCCGCTGCCAAACTCAGTCCCAGGGCACTCCTCCGGTGTGAGCCTGGAGGCCAGTAAGCTCCAAACCCGGTGCAGATTCAATGGCACAGTTGCCTTTTCCCGAGCCGCCCGCTGCTAACCTCAGTCCCTGGGCACTCCTCCGGCGTGGGCCTGGAGACAAGTAAACTCCAAACCTCGCGCAGATTCAGTGACGCAGACTCAGTGCCGCAGTCACTGCTTCCCGAGCCGCCCGCTGCTGAACTCAGTCCCTGGGCGCTCCTCCGGCGTGGGCCTGGAGACAAGTAAACTCCAAACCCGGCGCAGATTCTCCATCACCTTTTTTGTCCACCCTTCCCTACCTTCTTTTTCCCCTTTTCTTTTCAATACTATTTTGCAACGGGGCTCCTGCTTGTTTCATTTTCTGAAATGTTCAGCAAACATTAATATTTAGTAATGAGGTTAATTTAGTAGGGCCAAAATGAAATTTTAATTCAAAATTCCTTCACCCATTAGTTAGAATATTTTTATTATTTTGTACTCCAATAGTATACTTTGAATAGGAATGACAAGATAAAATGTTTGTGTTTTTGAAAGAATATTTATAGCCAGCTGTAACAGCATATTCCTGCTTTCTCAGCACTCTGGGAGGCTGATGCAGAAGGATCACAAATTCAAGACCAGCCTGGATAACTTAGTGACTTAGGTCCTGCTTCAAAGTAAAAAAATAAATGTTCTGGGTCAATACCTAGTACTGCAAACATTTATTTATAAATACATAAATGTGTGGTCATATTCCTCTTAGATGCTGTGTGTTTAAATTTATTGCAGTGATTTTCTACATCAGTGGTCAGTTGTACTGTGTCTGGCCAGTGTGCTAGGTCCCCACAGATACATTTCTCAGCTCTTGATTACATTGACTTCTCGTCCTATGCCAGAGTTTCTTGCTGTCTGCCATGGAAAGGTGTTTAGGCTCATTTTATGCATTTCTTTCCTCAGACCAAGAAGTACTGCTTCTTAAATATTTTGTAATCAAGTGCTAGGTATGTTCATGGCACTGAGTTAACCACTGATCTTAGCACTTTCCACTTCTTGTTCTAAAGGGCAGATTTCTAGAACTACAATATATTTACATAATATTTTCTATTTTATGCCTGTATCTCCTGTCTTTAACCTTGGTTCTTGAGAACACAAAGGATAATAGAATTAAACTGTTCTATAATAGCTTATTTGTTTTATCTCCCATTACACATACAATGATTTTCAGAATAACATATGAATACTATATTATGATTTGATTTTTAACAATTTCAAATATATTTTCAAATGCTTTTTACTTATTCTCATACCAAAAATTTCTAAAATTCATACTGTGTCTACACTGCTGATATAATAAAGGAGTACTTCAAGCTATGTTTTTATTCCTAATCCTCATATTATCTAAATTCTATGCACACACACACACACACACACACACACACACACACACACACACACACACTTCATGATCAATCCTTATATTTGTGGCTCTTCAGTAATTTTGATTATTTGAAACATTCTGTAGCAGATTCTTCAGAAAGAGGTTATAGGAAAAATATTCCCTGAGTTCTTAGAAATTTCCTGCTTAGAATTTTTATTCCTAAAGATAACTTTGGTCACACATAGAATCCTGGGCTCACACATTTTCCCCCTGGAGTGCCTTGATTATCTTACTTCATGTTCTTCCAGCATAAAGCATTCTAGTTAGGTATGGTGACACATACTCATAATCCCAGCACTTGGGAGGCTGAGGCAAGAAGATTGCCTTGAGATCCTTGAGCCTGGACTACATAAGTGAGACCCTGTTTCAAACAAACCCTACCATACAAAAGTGTTCTGGATAAGCCTAGTGACAATTTTCTGACTTTCTTGCTCTTTATAAGTGAATTTATCTTCTTTTGCCTAGAAGACCAAAGTATTATCTTCTTTTTTTTTCTTTTAGAACCCATGTATTTTATTAGAATTTGTTTTGGCGCTGGTCATTTTTGGATCATTTTCCCAAACACACTATGAGAACAGTTCTATTGATATATTTTTTAGTATTTCCTTTATTTTCATGCTTTAATATTTTTCTTATGATTTACAGTATACATGTATTAGATCTTCGC
Organism: Petromus typicus; assembly: GCA_004026965.1. Taxonomy (NCBI): domain Eukaryota; kingdom Metazoa; phylum Chordata; class Mammalia; order Rodentia; family Petromuridae; genus Petromus; species Petromus typicus. The sequence goes on along the minus strand of PVIR01025367.1, from coordinate 22,568 downwards.
TATCTTCTGTCTTTCAGCTTCTCTCAGATCTTTTTCAATTTCTGTTTATTTCCCTCTTTTTAAAAGTTTCTTCCCTTTCACTCTTCATTCCTCTTAAGACAGTCTTTGTTGTACTCATTTACATCTGTGTAATTTCTCAATGACTGTCCACTTTGAAATGATTACAAATCTGAGTCTTCCTCTGTCTGGTGATCCCTGAGTCATAGGCCAGGGCAGTGCCTCCGCTCCTGGTTCTCTTGATTCTTTCAATAACTTTGCAGGAGATTTAACCATGGTTCTTTTCTGCTGGGGTTTGATTCTTTTCTGTTGTTCTGTTTTATGTGAGATTAGTTTTCCTGAAATTTTAGAATGTGGTAGAATTCAGAATAGATTTTATATTTTCAGATTTTCTCCTTTGGCATTTTTGTGGTGTGTTGAAAAATATAGGGCTCATTTACTGCAATTTCCTACTCTCCTACCCCACTTTTAACTGAACTTTCATCCCCCCTTTTTCTTTTCCTATTCTGAACAAATTCCTCCAGGTGTGGAATTTTTATCCTGAGAGAAATCTTTGGATAAGCTTGGCCTAATATCTTATCAATAATTGGTACAAAATTGATAACTGTAGACTGAGTTAATGAACTCAAGGAGTTCATTAAAGTTCAATTAATTAAAGAATTTTGATAAAATAATGACAATGGGAATTAACAACAGTGATTTTGTGATTCTGGATGGCTTGGTTTACATAAAGAAACATTTAAAATAAATTGATCCCAAGGAACTGGCTATTTTCCTCATCATTGGACAGCTCATCACCTATCTATCTCATTCAGTTAAACAGTTTCATTACTGTGACAATAGGGGAAAATGGCTTTTATTTAGGAAGAGGCTAACCCAAGGCGGAAGTCCAGTGTCACTTTAGAAATTCCTGATCATTCATTCATAGTGGTCTAAAATCTTAATGGAATATGTGAAACTGCTCCTTTTTTGTTAATTAGCTAAAGACTTCATAAGTAATTACAATTATATTTATTTTATTTGTGATAAACACAATTCCTTTTCTAGGGGAAGATAGATATTTAAACATACAAGCTTGGTAGTTTCTGGTGATTCAAAAGTATTTATGACATGTGAAATATGCCTTTCAAAAGCAAACATTTTTAACTGTGAACTTTATAAGATAAACTTTTAACCTTCACCCAATAATGCACTTGTATTTATAGAAAGATGAAAGCCCTAAGGAAATTTTAGATAAGTAATTATATATGTCATCAGCAGAGAGCTCCATTTAGTTTCTTTCAAGATGTGACCTACATTTCCACAGACTCTTAACCTCCTACTGGCACCAAAATGCAAGGTTTTTGGGAGAATACTGCTACATGGTTCATGAAGAGTTGTAACAAATTAGTACTAAATAGAACAGAATAACTATCTCTGAGTGTAAAATGTATATAGTAGTGGCAAAGTAACTGATAATGGGGTCCACTTAGCAAAAAAAACCCAAACATTTTCTCTTTGACTTACTTGCATTATTTCCAGGGGTTATTTTTATCTATTAATATTAGACAGCATTTTATAGACAGAAGTAATTTGGATTATAATTTAAATAGAGAATGGGGCTGTAAAGACTCTGTTCTCAAGTGAGCTCAAAAGCAGCAAATTACCCAAAAATCACTTTTGCATTGTCTGTGGGGTGTACACTGGATATCTGTGTGTGTCTGTGTGTGCACGCACACACACATAGATATAGATATGCTAAAATTAACCTGTCAAATTATGCTATTCAAACTCTGATTAAAGTGAGTATACAAATTTCTAGATGGTTTTCACAACCCACAATAGTGAACATAGAATTGGCTATACAATATTTTCAAAAATTACTGAAAATAAATGTTAATGCTAATAAAGCATACTACTTTGAACCTAAAGAAAGCAATAAAATTTTTTCCTTTTATATTTCACCATATTATAGTAAAAAATATTCTGTTAGTATGCCCTTCCTAAGTAAAATCTTAACTCATTGCTATGCTTATATTTTATTTATTTGGGGAGTAAATTATTCAGTCTTTATGTGTGTATATGCATAGCTTCTCTTAAGAACAGAAATATTCATTTGAAAGTACAAAATTCAGAGAGGTTTCAATAAATTTGTATTTTAGGAATATAAATAATGGGTCATGGGAGAATATAATGAAATAGATGCTGTATTTTGTTGGCCTGCAGGTAGTTAGAAAACTTGGCTTGGGTAGAGTATCATTGTCTAATGAAGTAAGGGTCAGAAGTTCAAGCCCTCCATGGGCGTGTGGACTTAGCCTTTCTTTCCAGCTACTGACTACATGCTAAGATTATTAAAGGAACACTGGTATCAGAGTGGTCGGGCTGGGAGGGAGCTGTGCTTACACCCCCCTGCCCTTTGTAGGAGGGCCAGGCTTCTTCCCTGTGCCTGCATGTTTAATTTGCAGGCTTTCATAGACAAGAAAACAGGATGAAATTCACATTTTAAAACTTAAAAAATTTGAAGCACAGAGAAATTGGGTAAAACAAGAATCTGGGAAAACTGGCAAACGTTCTGTTGAAATGAGTCACACCTTGTCAGCAATCCCAGAGCGACCTGGCTTTCTTCCAAGTGCTGGGAGCTGGAAGGAGGTTGGTGTTGTGCCATTGGAGTTCCCAGAGTATCCTTTTGGGGGCGCTCGGGTACAGCTCTTAGTCTTTTCTCCATAAATTTTGGCTTCTGTTAAGCCTCAGTCAGTGCACTTGGGGGATTTGCACCTGGATCTCTTCCCTCAGTCCTTGTGGGAGCTCAGGCCTCTTGAGCAGAACAACTCCAAAATGGCTTTTGTGTGCTCACAGCCATGCCAATGCTGTGTTCCACCCACCCTAAGATGTAGTGGACGAGACTGTGCATTTACAAAGAAGGGCAGACTGTGTTGAACTCCTCACAGGCAGGGAATTTCCATCTAGCATGAGAACGGAGGCCCTTTCCACTATATCAAGTGGCCTCCGCTTCCCTTATTTTCTCCCTTTTTATTAAAGGACAAAGCCCAAAACCTTTCAGTTCAGTATTTCTCAGTCATCAATTTGAAACTAACGAAACCTGGACTATAATAGAACATCTTTGGAATAAGGAAATCTTTCTTTCAACTGTAGAGGGGAGTGCTTACTCATGATGAGAACATTTCCCCTTGCTGTGCAGAGAATGTCTTCTTTCCTTCTAGTATTAGAATATAGGTGTGTTTTTAAAGTACTCCTGGGATCATCAGTAATCTTTGTGTTGTTGCTCCTCATTTGCAGGTGTTAGCCTGAGTCAGTGACAGATGTGGTGGTGGTTTTTCTCACATGACTGTTTTTATCCTCTGTTCCATTACCAACAATGTTCTTTTCATCCCTGGTTATCTGTCAGCTTCCAATGAAGAGTATTGTCTAGAGAAATGGTTGAATCTTGTTCATTGCATAGAAAAATAATTATTAAGATGGTGAAATAAAATGCAAAGAGGAAATATTTTTTAAGAACTGAAAAAAATTAATTGGCACAATGGACTGCATCTTGGATTGCAATTGATGAAGTTGCTTTCAGGTGCTTCAGGTGATGTAATGCCCAAAGTTCTTCAGCTTCCAGAGACTCTGGGCTCTTCTGGTGTGGAAGTCAAAGCCCCTCTCCAGCGGTGACCTGGCACTGCTCACAGTAGAGTAATCCATGAAGGCAAATACCATCAGTCTGTTTTCCCCTGAAGAGCTTTACAGCAGTTGAGACTTCTGGCAGCCCTCGGAATAGAAGCTCATGCCCAGTCACCTTATGGGGCGCAAGGCAGTGAGCACAGCTGTTTGCAAGTTTGCATCACTCTACCCTTTTGGCTGATCAAGAGAAACGTCTTGACTCAGTGCTACTGTGAGTCTGCAAGTAGAAGACTGTCCTTTAGATAATGGACTCTGACTTCCTCAAAAAGATCTGAGGTTTTCCTCATCTGCCCACCCTATTTCCTCTGTCTCCCCAGGCTTCTCCTCTACTCTGCATCTTCACTTCTCTCCATCCTGGTGCGGGTGAAACTCACTGTCCAGGGCTAAAGCAGCTCGGAAGGTTTTTGAGTGAATCTGAGGCCAGTGGGAGAGGAAGAGTGACATTTATTTGTTTGGAAGTTTTGTGTAAGGTGAAGAGTGAAGTAGTGCATGGGCTTGTTCTGCTGAATGTTTAATGAACTGTTTAGAATTTGGACTACTCAAAATGGTTTTAAAAATTGATTCTCTGGAGAACAGTAGATGCCTTTCTACTCATACCTATATGACTTTGAGGTGAACGAGCCCGTGACACTGAGGAATGCTTTCGGGGTTGGGTCCCTCTTGCCACCCTGTAGTTAAGAGCCACTCTGAGAGGAACAGTCAGCAGTTGGGTCCTTGCAGAGACCATCAGAACACATCAACAGCCTCTCACTCAAAGGCTCAGTTCCTCTGGGGTCTCCTAGTGTCAGCCAAGTCTCATTCCTCTAAACCTCTTCTTTGTGCCTCCTGGAGTTTCTGAAACACAATAAACAAACTCACCTACACAGTAAGCTCCTTTTTTTTTTTTTACAATTGAAATCTTTATTGGTACATTATGTATATGCATCATGATTGCACTCCATAATGGGGATTTGTACCAGTATAAGACATAGTAAGCTCCTTAAAACGTTTCTCTCATTGACTTATCGAAGCTGTCATCTTGCTTTCCACTCATATTGGATGAGGATCTGCCCTTTCATTCTCCCTTTTCCTCTCCAGTGATCTTTCACTCATCTCTCTATTCTCAAGGTCCCTTCTCAGTTCTGCTCATTCCCAGAAATCTTATCACCTCTGAAGCTTCAACTCTAAATATGCTTCTTTCTAAACACCATCACCTGTATTTCCAGATCTTTTACCAAAGTACAGGCATTGCTTAATTCTTCAGCTTCATCAAGACTTCTAATCAACAGATATGATCTTTCTCCTTGGCCATTGGCCAGATCTGACTCAGATTCTGTTATTCAGTACATAAGCATTGCCTGGAAAATATAGATTTCCAAGGTCCCCTGGATCTGGTTATCTTTAGCAAAACTCAGGCATGGGAACGCCTTCCCCTTCCTGAAGCTGGTACCCCACCACTGAACACTGCTGAATAAAATGACACAATTGACATCACAGTTACTGATCACAAACATCAACTGGGCACTTAAAACTTCCTGTTTTATTATGTCTCTAGTGATGTGGCTTTTCTTCCTTCTTCCCAAACTGCTCACATTTCATCTCCCTCCTACTTTCATATGGTTCATCTACTCACACTTCACAGGAGAGGATTCATTGATTTAGCAAATATTTATTAACCATCTCCCACATGTCAAGTCCTCCTTTATGTGTATCAGACTGTGCAGTGAAGAACATGTGCACCTAACACCAAGCCCTAATGTGTCAGCTCTCCTCTCCTCAACATGCCAGTGACAAGCACAGCTGCCCTGCGCTGGCCTGTGCCAGCACCTGTCACAGCAAAGAATGGGCCATCTTCCTGCATCTCTTCAGGACCCCAGCCCTCCTCCCTTCTAACTCCCTCTCCTTAGTCACCACGCAGCCCACCTGTGCTAGCTACTCCCAGAAAGCATAAAACAAGCTCTAGCTTCTTTATACTCCAAAGACCCCTCCTGATAGCATTGCATTTCCACTAATTCTTCATAGCACCAGTTCTATAAGGAGTTGTCATTCTTTCACTTGTCATGCCATGAGGTTTGGGCTCTATAGTCAAGAACTCCTTCACACAGCCCTTGATGGTCACATGTGGCCTTCATGTTACTGTGGGTACAGGGCGTTTGACTGACTTGTCTGCCAACTTCACAATAGACAAGGCACAAAAAGCCATTTTTCCTTCTGGAAATCTTTTTCTTCATGGCTTCTTCAATACCACACACTTATAGATATTCTTCTACGTTGGTTGGGGTTCCTTCTTAGTGACCTTTGGTGGCTGCTCCTCTGAGTCTCTGAGCCTCACTGCACTCTTTGGCTTGAGGCCACAGAATAAGTGCTATTCTCTTCCTCAGCTTCCATAAGTTGGTGCTCCTGAGGGTTTGCTCAGTTGTGGTCCTTCCTTTTATTTTCTATTGGTTACTACCATGGATTTAAAATGCTACATGGCTGCCTGTAACTCCAAACTTATCATTTCATCTTTGACTTCTGGTCTTGTCTCCTCTGTGTTCTAACTCCAACCCTAAATCCTGAACTCTCTCTCTTTCTCTCTGCTTAAGGCATATCAAATACATTCAGAAGTGGATCCTAGATACCAGGCTTCTGTTTTCCCTTTCTCACTACTTTACCCATATTGGGAGAACTGAACTTTAGGATATCCAGGGCTAGGGATTTAGCCCAGTGGTGTCATGCCTGCCTTGAAGGCACACGGTCCTGAGTTTGACCCCCAGTACAGTTAAAAATAAGAAAGAACTTAAGGTAATCTTCATTTCCCTAACCATTCAATGACAAAGTCCTTTCATTCAAAATCTGTGGTAGAATGTGTCTTCTCTGCCAGCCTTGTTAATTCAGACTGTCTCCATCATGTAATAAGACTGAAATTCTTAAAGTGTGATTGGAATAAGACCAGCCTACTGCTTAAACTGCCAAGGATTTCCCACTGAACTTAGAAAAAAATTCTCATTATTGATTGTAGCATTCATGGTTTAGATGGCTTCATCATTGTCCCTCATGTTCAGTATTTTCCAGGCAGAATTTATTTTATGGCTTATTCAAGAAAGCTCTTTGCCTCTTGGGTGATCCTGAACTTGCACTTTCTCCTACTTGCAATACTCTTCTGCCTCACTCCCACTACTCCATAACTGGCATCTTCTCAACCTTTAGTTTCAGGGTTTCTTCTCTATCTAAAGTAGATAGAGAAGATGCACACCACTCTTCTTTTTATATAAAGGGTGAGCCAAGATGCATCTATGACTTATTTGCATCTTAATACTTATCATGACATGACACCTTGTTAACCATTTTATCCAATGCTACCACAAACAAGGATTTAATGAATATTTAATGAATATTTTTGAATATTTAATGATGAGTGAAGGTAATTCCTTAAGTTTTTGATGATTAGATTTGGGATGGAAGAAGAAGGCATAAGCAGAAATAAGTGTGATTTTCCTGTGAAAATTCTCCAAACATTATGGACTTCAAATATGACAACTGATTGCTTTTGGGTTCACTGGTGTGGCTTAGATTTAGGATGTAAATACAAATCTCATCCACCCAGAGGTGGAGCTTCTGGACTGTAACCAGATCATGAGGTGCTACACTTATCAGATCATGTATTAATGAGCTCATAACTAAATGAGATGGAGCCTGGTTGAAAGAGGTGGCTCACTGGGCGCATGTCTTTGGAGAATATCTCTTTCACCTTGGCTCTGCCATGCTCTCTCTGCTTCCTAATTGCTTGGTGAGCAGCTTTCCTCTTCCATAGCCTTCCACTATTCCATTTCTGCCTTGGAGCCAGGGGACCATGAACTGAAACCTCTGAAATTAGAGTTCTTTAAATTGTGCATGTCAGGTATTTTGTCCCAATGACAGCAAAGTGATCAATACACTGATCTACAACTTTGAAGTGATTTTACATATCTAAAATGTATCATATCTTTGACAGATAGTTCCACTGGGAAATGCAAGTGCTTTATGAATATGAGTTGAAGGCATAACAGAAAAAAGGCCAACAAACTAAAACCAATGTATCATTTTAAATTGTAAGGAGATTCAATTTATTCCAGAAGAAAATGGTTTATAGTGATTAATAATTTCTTTTTCATTCAAATATCAAGAACCAAATATGTATTAAAAATCAGTGAAAAGAGGAACAAATCACATAATGTATAAAGAAATAAACTAGGTTACATACATCTCTGCCACTGAGCAATGAATTCAGTAATTAACCAGTATTATACAGGTAGTATCAATTCAGGTGAACATTAACATTTATTTTATGGTCTGTTTTGTTGCTGCTACTTCAGTTCATTGGTAGAGTATGAAAAGTACTTAAAATCAGAAGTATTTTATTATTTGCATCTCACTTTGCAATCTTCTTTATTTTCACCAATATTAAGGGACCCCTGAGTACCACTCCTCTTTTTATATAAAGGGTGAGGCAAGTTATTGAGACAAAAATGATTTGTTCAAGGATAACATACATTGACAACAAAATGTTACTTCATCAGTAATACATGTTGCCTGCAGCATGCAGAGCCAGCCAGGATGTGCTCACCAGTTCTTGAGCAGTTGCCCACCTCCACTGGAAGGAGGAGTTGGGGCTGGAACTTTCCAGTTCTGCTCCAGATCCTCTCTCACCATTTGCTTGAGGCCACTGGGTCTTGTCACATATCATCAGGATGTGAACTTCCTGACTGATGTGTCCTGTTTATGCCAGTCACCGAGGAAGCCCCTGACACTCATGTCGTCGCTCGGGGATGAACCCAGCCCCCGCACGTAGTCCTGCACATCGTCTTCTGCCACTTGTGCCCTCTCCTTTTCCTAACATTCTCCCCTAAGTGAAGCTGGCAAAGGACAGCACTCCCCTGCTTTGCCTTCAGACATGCTGTGGCTGTGCCCTGTGTCACCATGCATCAGTGTTCATGGCTCCAGGGAGGATGATGTTGTTTGTCTCTTTCTAAAACCTCCAGGTTTTCATTCTAACCATCAGGCTGCAGTGACCTGTTTCTCCTTTTACAGTCAGCTGTGGATCCTCCTCCTGAATGCTCTCCAGTTCTGAAATCTTTAGCTCTCGTTTCACCATAACTCTCCAAGTTCATGCCAGTGACTGCTCTGGAGGAGCTCAGTGGTGTGGAGATGACTCTTCCCACACCCTGCCAAGTGCAGAGTCTCCATTGCGGCCACCCTTTCCTGTACTCCACGTCACCCACCCCCACATCCCCAGACATCCCCCTGACCTTGTCAGCACTGCTCACATGCCTCCATCCACACCCTTGATTTCGTTATCATATTCTTTGAGCAGTATCTGTATTTCAAGTGTTTTTCTTCTATTCTTAGACTCCACACATTTCCTGAAATTACTAAAATCTGTAACACTGTCCTCCTATCACTTCTCCCTGACCTCTCTGGTCTCATATCTCTGCTTTCCTAGCTGAACTCTAATTGTCTAGTCATAACCATCACCATCTCCTCACCTCTTTCTTTTGCTCCCGATACACTTTCACAGCTGAACTCCAATGTGACACCCTTTCTGCATCTGCATCACAAGTGGAACATGACTGGAAATCCTGAGCCTGATCTATCACAAATCCACCCATTTCCTAAGTTTATTCAATCCCCACATTCCTAGAGAATAATTTTATCATCTTTTTTTTTTTCTCAAAATTTCTTTCTGAATCTTCACTCACAGCTGATGACCTAGCTTCCTTTTCCACCAAGAAAAGAAAAACAACCAGCAGAGGGTTTCATGGAGATTCACCATCCATTCTTATACACACACACATACTTGTGTGTCCACACATGCTGCCCTTTCTGCTGCTACCTGGGAGCTGCCCATTCTTCCTCTGAGGCCATACTCAGGTCTAAAGATATCAGTCCTGACTCCTACCCTCTTTGTTGAATCATCAGTCTACCAATTTTTTCCAAGAAAGGATTTTAGTTTGTGTATAAATATTTTGCAATTTTTCTCATTAATGAGTAAATATTTTTTGATCCCACATTCCCAATCAATTCTTAAATTAGTTTTTTAAAGAGCTTAATCCCTCAAAAGAATTAAGAGTTGTCTACATCTGGGGTCTCCCATTTCTTTTCTCCCTTCTAACATGAATCTGTGTTAGGCAGGCTGTAGCTCTCACTAGTCTAGCAATGACAGGTCCACCACTGGCCAATGTCAAGGTCACCAACAACCCCTATGATGCAAATTCCAGTGCTCACTTATCATTCTATTCCTACATGAGGAGAAAGGGGGATAGGTAACCATTTCTTCTTACAGAAATGTTTATGTCTTTTGGCTTCTTGTTAACAGTAGCTGCCTCAGTTTCTTCCCACAATTTTCAACCTCTACTTACACAATTTGGCTTCCTCGTTCTACTGCCTCATATTTACAATTCCTCATCTGGCTTTGCTTCCTCCCCAGCTCCCCTAGTCATGTTGGCCTCCATACTATTTGAACACAGCAGGCACATGGTAACTTCTGAGCCTCTGTTTGTGTGTTACTTTCTCTAGACATCTTTCCCAGATGTCACCATGGCATTTTTCTCGACACTTTTCACTCTTTCCTATTGCATAACATGCCTGGTGAGACTTTCTCTCATCACTTTATATAAAATTTTATTTTTCTCCCTGATATTAACTATCCTGCTTTTTGGTTGTACCTTTTTTCATGTAAGTTATAATCATTTAACATAATACTGAGCACATTTATGTTTATACAACATAACATAGTTTTCCCCTATTAGTATAAATTTATTGAAATTTCTTTTGAAATTTCTTTTCCAGCTCTCATCCATATAAGGGTGTATATAGAATATAGTAGTGCCAAATAATATCTGTAGAATGAGAAGAAATAAAATGTGGTCTTCTAGAAAATAGAGATCAACTTTGTTGTTAGTATATTCTACTAACAGAATACACTGAAATATATTCTGAATACACTGAATATGCTTTTGCTGGTACTATCTTCTATTAACAGAATATACTGGAATATATTCAGAATATAATCTAGCTGGTAGTATATACTACTACCTTAACAAATCAGATTATGATTTGATCAAATATCTAGGAGAGTGAAATGTGGTCTAACTTTTATCAGTGCTATTGAAATTACTATAGTTGGCCTCTCTCTCTACTAATTATCTAGTGACTCTGAATCAAACATAGAAACAAATTTGCAAATATAGAAAGAAAATATTGGAAGAGAGTAGTAATGAACAGAAATGTCAGGGGAATGATCAATAACTTTGGCTTTAAGAAGTCTCTTGTGTTTCTGTTGAAAGGTGGGTATGAGAGGCAAGTGTTTTAAAAAGTAGTTATGTTTGAAGATGTAGTTATCAATTTATCTGCAATGTAGAAAAATTGACTTTGCCTGTATTTGAATAAACATGTAGAGCTGCTTTTATAACAGCTCAAAATGAGGAAAGGTATACTGTAATTTGTTTATTCAAGGATGAAGAAATAATTCTAGTGTTTTTCCTCCCTAACCAACACTTTCTGGTTTTAACGCTTGTTGGAAATGAACAGTCATACTTTGCCACTCACACACCAAACACACAAACTGAACTTATAGACAACACTGACCTACACAGCTCCATTTGCATGGTTACAGTCGGCAAATATCACCTTTGAAAGTAAAAGTCAGTAGCAGCAGGGTAAAGTAGGCCATCTAACATGCTGCCAAGAATTTAGGATAAGTATTTTAAAGACAACAGCTCTTTGATACCCTGATTTAGTAAATCAATACAGAATTTATAATCCATGTAAGGGCTAAGAAATATACAGTGATCCCTTGGATCCATGGTGGGAGTCTGGTTCCAGGACTCCCAGTGGGTGATACAACCTGAGGAGGCTCACGTTCCTTATACAAAATATAGTATTTGCACACAATTAACTCATATCCTCCATGTGCTTTAAATCATCTCTACATTACTAATAATACCTTAAACTACATAAATGCTATGTAGATCTTTAAACATTTATATTTTATCATTATATTCTTGTCCCCCCCAAATGTATTCAGTCTGTTGTTGGTTGAACCCACAGATGTGGAACTCATGGATGTTGAAGGCTACTCATTTTCTAAGTAGTCAGAAGGATATGCATGCATACATGTATGTGTATATTTAGAACCCTAAATTATTTACTCTGCACATCTGTTGAAAATATGTCATTCCTTACTGAGGAGAACATAGCATTTAAATAACTCATACTATAAATGGGCCATCCTATGCACATCATGTGTACAATCCATATAGAAAGAGCCTCTTGTAGAATATAGATAACACATTCAATGTACAAAATCAGGTGAAAAGACCTTGCACATCCACCCGCAGACATCACATCAGGAGTGTCTGTGACTATCAATCCCTCAGGCATAATTCATCTCTGCATTTGTTTGTTTGCTCATCTGCCACGACACAGTGCCTGCTTCCTGCTCCAGTCTTGAGATGAAATGCGTTGGCAGATAGCAGATGTACCAATTAATAACCTGTCAGGTCTGATGGATAGAAGAGGAAAAATGTCCTCACACACACCCCCAGAATGGCTTTCTTCCCCCTTTCAGGGCTCTGTGGGTCAGGAGACACACTCAACCTCCCCAGGGGAGCCCAAACTGTCTCATTAGCGTCTATCTTTGCAATATGGCCTTTGAGAGGCTGACTCACCTGCTCTTCTCCAAGAATCCTGAAGTGATGGAGCTCTTTAATCAAGGAGTTGGGACAGCCAGCTGTTGGAAAAAAAAGAATTAATCATTAAAGTGTCACTCTCGTTCTGTGCAGGATGCGTTCTTATGACTATCAATGACCAATGCTGCTGTTTGGGAGGATGCAGAGGTGTGCCTGGAAACACATGTGTAGCTGACCACAGAAAATCCTGACCTCCACAAGAGCACTCGCTACTACTTCACTCCACCTGCAACTCTTTGGGAAAGGGCTGCATGTGCTTCTGGCCAACCCCTTCTCTGTCCTTTGATGACCTTTGTTGGACCACAGGATGTTTGTCACTCATTTCTGCTCCTTGGTCATCTGTCTTTAATACACAGTCAAGGTTTAGAGCCAGAATGAGAGTTGTTGACTTTAGCTTTTCACTGATTGATACTTTCTTATTTCTTCAGGCCCCAGGGGATGGGAAATAGAGCAGGTGAGGTTCTGACTTGCTGAGGTTTAGGCACCTCGCCTGATTCTTACAGAAGTCTGTGGGCATCAAGACCTGTAGGATCTGCCCCCGCCCTCCCAAAAGGGATCAAATACAGGATCTTGTACTTGCCAAGCAGGTGATGGCACTACTGAACTATGCCCTGGACCTCCAAGACCCATAGGGTCTGCACTTAAGCCTGTTAAGGTCTTTTCTGGAAGGAACCTGGGATAGAGTGTGGCAATCTTGTTGCCCATTACTTCCAATTCTACCCTTACCCTGTTCAGGATTTCACATTTTATTTTTACCTTTATTAATGGAACAAGTAAATGTATAAATGAAGAAATGTATAAATAACACATATAGCTTTATATACATACTTAAGTTTATATATTTAAAAATTGATACATGCTTAGCATCCATTAAAATGTGTTCCATTTCTGTTTTTTCAATAGAATTATTCCATAGTTTTAGGTTGTAGTCATTTACAATGTTAAATCTGGAAATAAAATTGATACAAAGCCTGTTTCTTTGAGATAAGACCTATGGATCTCAGTTGAAGTTTCTATTAAGGAAATTGGATTGCATGTAAAACATATCAAAGAAGTCACTCCGCCATTTCTTATTTTACTCAGTACTATGATGCAAGAAGAGTTGGAGGTAGGGAGGGGGTTGGAGCAAGGCAGACAGAAGAATGATAAAACTCGTCTTTACATAGGTGAAGGTGTCCTTTACAAGAGTGGTTTGGGTTGTGTATTGTTTTAGGAGGTAAGAATGAAATGAACAGAAAGATAGAAAAATTGCTTATCAAGCCAGTGATGGGAAGTTTGCACATAGTGACTAGGTGAGCTTTTCTGTAAGATATTTTAAAGGAGAGTTTGAGTATGTGGCTGACTCTATGTGTCAACTTGACCAACCCAAGTGATACCCAGATGAATGCTAAAAACCATCAATTCTGGGTATGTCTATGAAGGAATTTCTCTAAGACATTAACTAGTGTTTGGGTAGTAAATTGAATAAAGAAGATCGGCCTCACTCCATCCAAGGCATCTAGGGCCTGAATAGAAATCACAGGGTAGAGGTCTCTTTCCCTCTGGGCGCTGGACCGGGCATCTTCTCCTGCCCTCAGAGTGCTCTGTTTGAGGACCTCTGGCTGTAGGGCTCACTCTAGTCCCTGCCACTCTCTTCTCTGCACCCCTAGTTCTCAGGCTTCTACCTTCAAACTGAGTTACCTGGTTTCCTGGGTTTCAACTTCCATCATCTCGAGTCAATTCCCATAATAATTTTTCTGCACATCTCTATGTATGTACCCTATGTACCCTTTATTCTGTATTCCTAGAGTATCCCAACTAATCCTCTAGATTAGTTGCAATTCTGAAGTCCTGTGATCATGGAAAGTGATGGAACAAAGCTTTAGTCTTTGATATCACTTAGCTTCTCCTGCTATCAGAAAATGGTTCACAAGTATTCACTGAGAAAGCACAAAAGATTTATTCTTGAAGAAAATAAATGAGAATCTGGAGGCACATATTTTGATTGAAAAGTAATAAATTAGTGCCACAGGGATCCCTGATACTGTAGACAAGGATAGTTGTGTCCTTGATATGAGAGAGATACTTAGGCTGAGTGTCTCTCCAGCAGAACTCTCAGGTACATGTTCTGCTACAGTTTGGAGCAAAATGACCTGCACCCTCTCCCATGCTCAGAGTCTGCACTCCTGGAAGGTGACTGAGTCGTGGAACACTATAGCTGATGTGCTGTTAGGAAGTGGGCCTCACAGAGGTGAGTCACTGCGGGAATGACATGAAGGGCTGCATTTTCATTTCTTGCTCTTGCCTTCTCTCTCTGTGATCTGCCCACCATGATGTGAGCAGCTCCCTCCCACAATGAATTTTTCCTCCATGTTGTTTGTGCTTCAGAGCCAAATGATGAGGGGCTGTGACCCTGAGCCAAACAGGCCATCCTGATTGAGATAGTGTCTATTTCAGGGTGGCTATTCTGATGATCACCTGAGCATCTAGTAAAAAAATGTGTCCCGGATCCATCATTTGATTGGCTTCAGTGTAACAAAAACTTGCTATGAAAATCCAGCCTATAGTCCTTTATGATCACTTCAGAGCTCTCTGGGAGTAAGCAGTCATAGTTTAATCAAGTTTCTTTTTTCATTTTGGTACCTGGGATAGAACTTAGGGCCTAACACATCACTGAACCATGTCCCCGGCCCACAGTTCAAGTTTTTGAAATGAAGGAGAAAGAAACAGAGGCTGATCAAATGCAAGTGAGGTGTTTACAGCAAGGGAGAGGACACAGTCAGGGCTGCAGGTAGAGCAGGGAGTTGAAGGGAAAAGCGGTGGGAAATGAGCCAGCATACAGCCCAAGGGCCCCCCGTCGGAGGGAAGGTCTGTGTCAGTCAGGCAGATTGAGGGTCATAAAAATGACAGCATCTGGCTAATTAAATCCATACTTTATTTTGTATTTTTATTTATTAATAATTTTTGTATTTTTATTTATATTTAATTTATAAGTTACAATTTGGTGTTTTACTTATTTATACATAACACATTTATTCTCAGTTTATGTCTAGATAAATTTAAAAAATATCTTAAAAATAATTTTCTTCAACTAAGAGATTTTTAGAGGACATTTTTCCCTGTAAGTTGTCTGTTACATCATTTGAACTTGAGAAAAATGACTTCGACTTATTTTTATCATAGGTAAAATAAGAAACAGAATTCAAAATTAGCTTCCTTTCAGAATTTATATTCTGGTATTCTCCTAAGCTGTGAGTAAAAGGATTGACGTCAGTGATAGCTCCAATATAAACATCTTTTACAGAAGACTACATAATTACTGAAACACCTGGTATATGCAATAAAGTATAATAAATAAAGATGGATGTAGCATATGGTTAGAAGGGTGAGCAGGGTCAAGATATTAAAGACCATGAAGGACAGCCTGTAAATTGTGGCCATCATGGGAGCCTCAATGTGAGACACAGTGTAGGCAAACTTAGTGCAGAGACAGCTTTAAAACATACAAAATTTAATGTTGGAAAGCATGGAGTATGTCTGTAATTCCAGATACTCAGGAGGCTGAGGCAGGAGGGATTGACAGTGTAAAGACAACTTGGGAAATTTAATGCTTTGTGTATAGAAATGTCTACTAATGAAAAATCAAAACAAAACTAGAAATTCAAGACAGGTTCACAGAATGTTTGTGTAAGGAATATGAAACCTGTCAATCAAAATACAGTCACTTGTGTTGGGCCTTAACAAAATTAGTAATCAATAAAACTGAGATGTCATAAGGGACAGGATCTCATACAACAATGCCTAGTAACCAGAACTATTTACAAACGAGCTTGCCAGAACCACAACCTTGAACAAAGGCCATTGCGCCCCAAGGCTGAGAGCACTTCCATGGCCATCTTCCCTTGAACAAGTGTGTTTTTCGCCTTGGCCTGGTGTCACTCTTGTTACGGATTGTCATGGTTTAGATCTAGAGTGTTCCACAAAGGACTCATGTGTTCAAATGAGGGACTTTGGCAAAGTCATTGGGTTGGGTGCCATATGCATCAGTGGATTAGTCCTTGACAAATTAAACAGTGGAATATGTTGTTAGCAAATGGAATGTGGTTGGAGGGGGCCATTGAGGGTGTGGCTTTAAAGGGTCACCATTCTCTCTGCTTCTTGACTGCCATGGAGGAGTGGGTGTCCTGCTGAGGTTCTTCCACCATGCCTTTCTACCTTAGAATCACCTAACTCTGAAATGTGTCTCCTGGAAATGAGAAAGCAATTAAACCTCTCCTCTTTTAAACAGGGGAAAGGGGGTACATTGTCCCAGTAATGAGATGAATAAGCACTGATGCTTGTGACCAAGAATCATTCTTTTAAAACATCTTATGTGGTCTTCTTTCTTTTGGCCTTCACCGCAACCTCTTTGAGATGGTCCACGCTTCACTGTGGCATGTGCCTTCCCTTTGCAATACTCTCCTATACCTGGATCAACTTATTAATCTGAAAAATTTTCTCTGTGCATTATTTAAGGTGCTAAGGGAAAGAAAAGCATTAGCAGAGGAGTAAGGTGAGAAGAGGATGATAAATAACAACCCAGGTCCTTGCAGCTGCCTCCAGGCCCCTGTGGGCTTGGCACTCTCTCCCCTTACACACCCAGGCCAGCTGCAGGCTCCAGTCGTGGCACTGGCTTCTCCTTGGCTGTAGAGAGCCTGCTTCAATGTCCACCCAGAGTACTTCCTGCCTCCACCATCTCAGCACCCTGTTTGGGACTGAGTTTGTCCTTATGCTCGGATTCAATTATTCCTGTAGGATTTTGCTTCAGAGCTCTTGTCATTATCTAATGATTCAAACTCCTCATTAACTTCATTTTCTGTTTCATCTGGTTGAAATGTGAAATGCTTGATTCTGGAGATCTGTGGCTGTCAGCGCTCTTTCACCTGTCCCCAGAGAAGTGCCTGGCAAGACCCCAAATATCAGGTGCTCCATGAATGAGTCAATGCTGCACAATCACTGCCCCTCCTAGCTCAGAGGTGAAAGTGCTGTGTGGTCTCCTGCTCCATGGTGAGTCTCCCCTCATCCTCAGGGACTTCACCTGCAGCCTAACCCAGCCTTCTGCCTCTGTATGTACTTTGTTTTTTTGGCTGAGTGACCTTTTCTACCTTCTGTCACTGTCTCACCCAACATGGATGACATATGAAGCTTCCAGTGGTGCTCAGAACCCATGGCTCCTCTGTATCCTGGTGCACTTCTGTTGTGAAAAAAGCACAGGAAGCTTCTGAAAAAGCACAGGAAGTTGGCAAAATAGGGCAAACCAATTCCATGAAAAAATTACTGCTGGATAATTTGAAGCTGGGTCTTAGCTATGGGTGATACCACTAGAGATTTGGGGTTCATCTTCTCTGGAGCTCTGGGTATACCTTACTTTCAGTCACTTGTCTTTGGTCAGCACTTTCTATGACTTTCCCCATATGCCCAGCACCTTCTCCATGACAAAGTTCTGCTCTCCAGGACTGTGCCAGTCCTTTCCCCATAAGAATGAGAAAAAAGACATTCTTCTAACTGCTACCCCCTCTAATTTGGCTCTCTTCATAAATGAGGTAGGGTTGGTAGGTGGTAGGAAGCTATGTCACTGGAGAAATCCTTGTGAAAATTAAAGCTCCAGAAACAGAACCAATACTTCCAAGATTTAACTGGTAGATTATACTACCCAATGTGATCACTTTATCAACAGAAATCCAAGAAAATAACAGTGGAGTCTCCTTGAATGAGTTATACCTCACAGATTCCTGAATAAAAGCTCATATCAAAGAGGAGGCAGAAGACAAGGACTTTAGAGGAATCTGAATTCTACACTGTGGCAACATGAATCCCTGCCAGCCCAGTTTGATTTTAGTTTAGTACACAGTGAAAGAGATAGGTCTAATGATAGCTTTTGGTGGGTTAGAGTTCAGTTTTTCCAGTACCATTTGCTAAAGAGGCTATCTTACCTCCATTGAGGATATTTGGCTCCTTTGTCAAAGATGAGGTGGCTTAGTGTATCTGGGGCTGTTTCTGGATCTTCTAATCTTTTCCATTTATCTTTGAGTCTGTTACTTTGCCAGTACCATGCATTTTTTTATTTTAGCACAATGGCTTTACAGTATAGTTTTATGAGGATCATGATACCCCTCACCATGTCCTCATTACCTAGAATTGTTTTTGCTAATCTAGGTCTTTTGTGGTGATTTTTTGGATTATTTTCTCTAAATCTGTCAAATATGTTGTTGGGATTTCAATCAGGATTGCATTGAGTCTATATAGGAGTTGTGGGAGCATAGCCATTTTGACAATACTGATTCTTCCTACCCAGGAATAAGGATGTCTTTCCATTTTCTGATATCTAGATTTATTTCTTTCACCATGTACTAAACTAAAACTATAGTGGATTAGAGACCTAAATATTAAAACAAAATAACTAAACCTATGGGAAAACAGGTGGGGTAGAACTCCTGGAGACATTCACATAGGGAAAGACTTTATGAACAAAAGTTCTGTAGCATGAGAACTAGCAGAAGGAATCAATAAATGGAATCTCATTCTACTAAAAAGCTTCTGCACAGCAAAAGAAACCACTAGCAAAGAAAAATGACATCCAACTATATGGGAAAAAATTTTTTACCAACAGTTCCCCAGATAAAAGGCTACTATCTAAAATATATAAAGAGCTTAAATAAATCAACCCCCAATTTAAAGGCCCAATTTAAAAATGGGCATCTGAAATGAACAGACATTTTTAAGAGGAAGAACTAAAAGCAGATAAGAAACACATGAAGAAATGTCGCTGGTTTTTAAGAGATGAAGTGGAAATAACTCTGAGATTCCACCTTAGTCCACAAAGAATGGTTGCAATCTTGAAATTAGCCAGTAACAGATGCTGGTGAGGCTGTGGGGAGAAGGGAACCCTTCTCCACTGTTGGTGGGAATGTAGACTGGTGCAACCATTATGGAGATCAGTGTGAAGATTCCTCAAAAAACTAAGACCAGAGTTTTCATTCAACCTAGCTATTTTCCTGCTAGGGATATACTCTAAATAATTAAAAGATTCGTATCACAATGACATATGTGCACCCATGTTTATAGCAGCTCAGTTTGTGGTTGCTAAATCTTGGAAACAACCAAAATGTCCATCAACAGGAGACCGGATAAAGAAGATATGGTTTTTCTATAAAGTGGAGTATTAGTCTGCCATAAAGAATGACAAGTTTGAGTCATTCATACTCAACTGGACATACCTTCTGGACATACTCATAAATGAAAAAATAGGTCACAAATATGTAAATACCATATCTTTTTTTCTGATATGAGAAGCTGAAAATGTAAATGAGTTTCAGAATGTATGTTAGATATTATAAAATAGGAAATATTCAGAGGGAATTGTGATAGGGGTGGGTAATGAGAGGAAAGAAAAAATTGTGATGGTAACAAAAACAATGGAAACAAAACTTACATATACAAGAGGTGAGGTTGTGGGGTGGGTGGGGGAATGGGAAAAAATGAGAATCAAGTCATGTTATATATTGGTACAAATTGTCAATGTTGAGTGTGATCATGATGTGTATATAAAATGAAGCTTTTTCAAAAGTCCCTGCTGACCTCCAGACGTACATACTTCCTGGCTTTAGAAGCTATTTACCTCAGGTTCTACTACCTGCAAAACATCCAGCTTTCAACATGATTTCAAAGAGATCACAATCACACCAGTTGGTAAGAGAAAAGGATACAAAGGAGACAAAGCAAACATCTGAACCTGACTCAGATGCGATGTAGATGCTGGAATTATTAGGCAGAGAATTTGAAGCAACTATGACCAATATATTAAGGGCTCCAGTGAAAAAAGACCTCATGAAAAGACAGATGGGTAATGGAAGAGGAGGTGTGAAAACTCTAAGGAATCAAAAAGAAATGTGAGAAATCAAAAACAACTTAATAGAAATGGAGAATACCTTTGATGATCAGGAAGCTTAAAGAGAAGTCCAAAGAAACTTTTCAAATTGAAATACAGAGAAAAAATAAAACAGAACATCCAAGAACTGTGGGACAATATCAAAAGATGAAACACATACATTATTCAAATACCACAGAGAAGAGAGAGAATGGAGCAGAAGAGAGAGGTGAGAAAAAAGTGAGATAGGTTGCAGATATTAAATTCCATGTCCAAGAAGCACAGAGAATATTAATCAGAATAAATATCTTAAAAACACAGACAATGTACTAAATATATTATAGTTAAACTGATGAAAACTCAAGACAAAGAAAAAAACCTCAAAACAAATTACAATGGGGGATCACTTAACAAGGAAACAGGGATAGGAGTATGTGAGAGCTTCTTTTTAGGAACTATGAAAGAAAGAAGAAAGTAGAGAGCAATATTTAAAGTGTTAAGAGAAAAAAGACTTAGATTCCCACCTAAAATTCTATGTGTAGTAAAATTATCTTGCTAATGTGAAGGACAGCTGGGTATGGTACTGTGCACACCTGTAATTCCAGGTCCTCAGAAGAACCAGGAAGGAAGATCTCGAGGATAACAAGTTCAAGCCCAGCCTGAGAGGTCTTACCTTAAATAAAAAAAATAATAATTAAAAAAGGTCTGGAGATACAGCTTATTGTGAGGCTCTGGGTTCCATCCCTAATATGGAGGGGGAAGGAATCACAGGGGAAATAAACACACTTAGATAAAAGTGGAGAAAGTCATCATATTTTGATTTAAGAAATTTTTATGACTTGCTCTGCCAATATTGCTCAGAGAATTTCTTCAGGCAGAAAGAAAATGATACAGGTTAGAAATCTGTATTACATAAGTAAAGGAAGAGCATCGGAGAGGGAATCAATGAAAGCAAAAGAAAAATAATGTTTTTCTTATTCTTAATTGAGTTGCAAGAATTGTTTTAAAATCATACATTGGTGGAGGGTAGCATGTGGGTAAGCAGAATAAATGAGAGCAATATTGCAAGAGGCAGAAGGAGCATTGGGTCCTCTCTGTTATAACACACTTATGGGATAGGATAGAAAAGACAGGTAGAAAGGAATTCTAAGGCATCACCACGGCCACTGAAGGATATCTGTGTCTGTACTGCATACATTACTTTGTAGGCTTGTGATAGGCATTCTAGAAACTTAAGTTTGTGTTTATTCCCCACTCATATTTCCCTAGTTTACTACTGGCCAGAAAACCTTCAAATCCAGTTTGGCCAAAAGCCTAATTTCATGAAGATTGAGAAGAAAGGTAGAAAAATGAGGAACCTTGAGGCTGAACTGTAGATACCCAGTGAGTAACTGAAATCAGGATGAAGTTTGGAATATCTGCCTTTATTCCTTACTTGTCTTCTTTATTATCTTAAGACCTTGTGTCAGATCCCTGCTCATATGCATGTAAGCATATGAATCACTTAAGCACTATCTATATTACAAGTTGATTATCTCTAAATTTACTCCCCTATCTGGACCCTCTTTAAGGGTCTTTAAGACTGAAGACATTAAGATGAGAGTAACTAAAGTAATTTCAGAATTTGTAAGAATATGCAATTGTTGACTTTTACAATGTCTGGTTCCAAACTCTCTGGAGTGATTGCCAGAAGTCCTCAGTCTTAAATCTACAGAATTGCCTCAGATTCCAGGAAAAGCAGAGCCTGGCAGACCAGACCATGATGAGGTTACCTCACCAAGAGGTAAAAATTACCCTACAGTGGAAAGGGAAGCTGTCCTTATCAACCTCAACCATCACCTCACAGAAAATGAACTGTCCATCAAGCTATGACCCCAGGCTAGTCCACCCCAGCAAATCTGTAAAGGCCAACCCATGCGAGTGGGCCAGTCAGAACTTCTACAGAGTGTGTCCCTTCCATCTGCTCTATTTTGCTCTTACTTTCTAACTCTGCTTAGTAAATCTGCCAGTGCCTTACACAGATGCCTCCTGAGTGCTTTCTGTGATGAGAGTCAAGAAACCCACCTTCCAGGAAGAACTGAGGTTCTACCTTCTCTTTAGCAGACCTTTTGGGCCCCAGCTGGTGACACTTACATTACACTCAAGTCCTCAACTGTCAGAGATTTGAGTTGTGAACTTCTCACAGGTCTACTTTCTCAGACTCACCGTGCCATCTTATGAACAAATTTGACTTACAAACAACTCTCCAGCAATAGACTTGTTTATAAGTTGGGACTTATAGTCATGTTAGTGCTGTATTGCTTCTTGACAGTGGACTTAGTTAAAAACAAAAACTGCAA
>PVIR01025366.1:0-24935 GCA_004026965.1 Petromus typicus | reverse complement strand
TTACCATTTCTGAGGGCCCTGGAGACTGGGCTTCACACTTCTCTATCTCCCTTCCCCCTGTGTTACTTGGAGGTGAGGATCTTTGTGTCTGAGATTTGGAGTGTTTCCTCATCTCTGACCTGCCCTGTTTTCTGGCACTGTTTGTTCCAAGTTACTTTCCTTTTAATAGTTAGGAACCTTAAAACAGCAGTGTTTCCTGGGTTGCTCTTTGCAGTCTGTATTGGGACCAATACAAGCTGACTGGATGTGCTTCTGCAGTTACTGTGGAGAAGATCAGACTCTGACCTGCTAACCTCAGTCCCTGGGCGCTCTTCCGGTGCAGGCCTGGAGGCCAGTAAGCTCCAAACCCGGTGCAGATTCAGTGGCACAGTCGCCGTTTCCCGAGCCGCCCGCTGCTAACCTCAGTCCCTGGGCACTCCTCCGGCGTGGGCCTGGAGACAAGCAAACTCCAAACCCGGCGCAGATTCAGTGACGCAGACTCGGTGCTGCAGTCACTGCTTCCCGAGCCACCCGCTGCTAACCTCAGTCCCTGGGCGCTCTTCCGGTGTGGGCCTGGAGGCCAGTAAGCTCCAAACCTGGTGCAGATTCAGTGGCACAGTCGCCGTTTCCCGAGCCTCCCACTGCTAACCTCAGTCCCTGGGCTCTAATTCTTTTTCTTAAGGTATTTTGTGAGGCCTGAGGCAGATTTTTGCCCCTAACCAAGTATGATTCTGCTTGTAAGCCAATCTTTTGTTCTGTCACCACTAAACATGTACATATCTGTTACCTATTCTACCAGGGAGTCCTTGTCTTTAAAAATCAGATGTGTAAGAAGTAAACTCGGTAAACTCTCTGGGTGTGGTGACGTGAATCTAAGATGCAAAAGAAGGGAATCATGGTGTCTCTGGATGTGTCCATAGCAAGAGTGGCTACGCTCAGAAGGGTCAGGGAGAATGTGGATTTGGGGTGATGACATTTGCATGAGCTAAGATACGGACCTTCTTGCTTCAATAAGGGTTCCATGCATTTAAGAAGCCAGAGGGGCTCGGCCTGGGCTTCCACTGCAATGGAAAAACTGTCAGTCTCTTGGACACAGTATCTGCTTTGGAAATAAGAACCTCTAAGCCATCAGAAACTACAGTTGCAGAAACAGGAAGTAAACATCTCTGTTTCCAGACATTGCATCGAAAGGAGATATTTTGACTTTCATCTCTTGATTCTCAAAACTGCATATTCTAGTGTTTTGGAGGGTGGGGGTTGTGCGGGCTCACCACTTACTGGCTAGTGTAAAAACTATTGGCTGCATCCTTTAAAATAAAATCTTAAACTTTTAAAGTGTGCTCCCTTAGGTGACACTGAGTCTTAGAGTAGCCATCACATGATTCTGTCCCTAACAGGCCACCATCACACTATTTTCACTATAAAGTAATTCTCTCAGTAACACACATGTGCAGGAAACCATGAACATGAACAGTTTCCCAGGTCCATACTTGGTTGTAAAGACAGAAACATTGTAGGTTGTCAAGAGATTACCATTTTTGGATTATGTATCTTCTCCAATGAGGCTAAATTCTTGTGCTCTCCAGTTTTGGAAATTCTATAATGAAATCAATCGCTTACCAAGTACAGTCCCCTGGGTGATGGTGTCATATCGAAGGTTTGCCCTTGGTCTCTGCTATTGGGAGCCTGGGCAGCTGCCAGTAGCAGCAGCTACATTTAGCTTGAAGAAAAGATCTCTAGTGATTTCAAAATTTGTCCCCAAATTCCCTGACATACTTCTCTTTAAAAAGCGGAGCCAAATTCCTCTCCTAGAATGTGGAATGAACAAAATAGTTTCAATCTGATGACAGACACTGTGGCAGAGGTGATGTGGCTGATGTCCAAGGCAAGGCACAAGCCCATGGTGTGTGGAAAGAGCCACGCTGTGGGGACATTTGAACAGCTTTGGGAAAGGCCCTTATGGGAAGCAACTGGAACTTGCTCCCACCAAGCAGTGTTAACCTGACATCCATGAGAGTGAGCTACAGAAAAGAAAATCTTCCTGTTGGTTCAGATCGGCAGATGACTGGTCATGTCTCAGGTCTTGAAAGTGACCTCATGACAGATCCTGCAGCAAAACCACCCAGCTAAGCCATTCCTAACTTCTGACAGGAAGAGGACCTTGGAATTTATTCTGTACATTACAAGCAAAATTTCCTCTCTATGTATAACAAGTTTTTTTTTTTCAAACATACTTCATATCTACTAAGAGTGAGGGTCATGTGACTTTTCTTACATACACACACATATAGATGAGATCTTGGAGAAATATTCACATCAAACATATTTTTACACATGGCCTTTTGCAGGTCACACTAGAGAATCTCTGCTATATTCCTCCCCTTTTCACCAGAAATTTCAATAAGAGATAAAATACAGAAAAAAATACAGCAAACAGATATCAAAGTATGGATGAATAGGTCAAAGGCTGGGTCCAGGAACAATATAATACAGTTTTAATTCTAATAATTGAAATTTTCAAAAGTTAACTTTTTATTGTATGTTAACTACAGAAAATATAAGAATTTGAGTAAATTAGAAATCATTCTTAATTTCATTGCCAAAGAATACTATTAATATTTTAAAATCTTTTCTCTGTTTCAGTATATTTTATTTATTTATTTATTTATTTATTTATTTATTTGAGTCAGGGTCTCGCTTTGTAGTTCAGGCTGGCCCTGAGTTCAGCCTCAAACTCACATCACAGCAATACTGCCTTTGCCTCCTGAGTGGTGGGATTACAGGCATGAGCCACCATGCCCGGCACTTTGGTAAG
Organism: Petromus typicus; assembly: GCA_004026965.1. Classification (NCBI taxonomy): domain Eukaryota; kingdom Metazoa; phylum Chordata; class Mammalia; order Rodentia; family Petromuridae; genus Petromus; species Petromus typicus. Next base: position 22,141 of record PVIR01025366.1, on the reverse strand, counting down.
TGGTACTGGTTGCTGCTGGGTGTGAGTCTCCAAATCCAGTATTGTATGTGGTTACCAGGGGTTTGAACCCTGGTCCTTGACCTTGCAAGACAGGCACCAGAACCACTGAGCTAAATCCCCAGCCCCACTATATTTTATTTTTAAAAATGGTTCAAGTAGCAATTATTCTTCTAATTTTTTCTACATGATGTTCATGGGCATATTTCTATTTCATTAAATATCCTTATACTTTATCATTATTTAATAGATATGCACTATTTTATTTTACACACACAATAATTTATTGACTCAACAGTATTAGGTACATATGTAGAATATTTTAAATATTTTCACTCTTCAGAGTGATTTTTATAGACAAACATTATATATACATATATATATATATACATACATATATATGATTATTTTCTTATATCAATAAAAGTAGAGATATTTAGAACATCCTCTTGCTATTTACCAGCAACTGATCTTAGAAAAGTTGTTAACAGGAAGCACCTCTGGTGAGTTTCGTAAGAAATGCTGCTTCCAAGAGAAGAAAGAAAGACTCACTCTATCCTGACAAATAGATTAACCTGCATGTAGATGATGGGGTTTGTGTGAGACCATGCATCCTCATTATGATTCTTACAGTTAAAACCTAGTAAAAGCTGCTTCAGGAATAGAGTAGAAGAAAACCTACACCTTGCTGTCTTCAAGATCAAGACTATCTCCACTAGGGGTGACGACTGACACCGCACTGCAGCAAGAAACTCACTAGGGCTCTGCCCAACATGTTCTGGAGGTTGTTGTGTAAGGGAGACTACCCACCAAAGTTGTTTTTCCTGCAGCTGTTGGGTAAGCAGAATGACACTGGTTGAGTGTCTACTTAGAAGGCTCCAAAACCAGGAGTTCATCAATTGTTGATTGTGGATCAGTGGCTTCTAAATTTTACTGTAGCTAACTATGGCTGAAATACTTACTATAATGTCTCAGACAAATCCTTCTGTTGAATAAGGCTTAGGATGCCACTTAATCTGTCCTACTGGACCCCCACCCAGCGTTTCTGATGCAGGTGATCTTTCTACAGGCCACATATACAAAATCGGCCTAAGATTGTGTTGTCTGCCACACTCATGTTTGAGGGTGATGGAAACTGATTCCAGAGCAAAGCTTGAATAGCATCCTGAAACGTATCAAATCATCCAGCTGAACTTGACTGTCTTACAATAGTAGTTTTCATTGAAAATCCAAATCAGAACCGCATATTTTTAAAGAGGTAGAAAAAGGCTGACTTATGAGCTTAGGGGATTTTTCTTTTAGGACAAAAAAATAAAAGCTATTTGGATACAAATGACAAAAGCTTGAATTAGCATGTCTCAAACATCAAACAGTAAGAAGTTGCTAATCTGTAAAAAATTCACAGGCAACATGGCACCGAGAGCCAGATCCAAAAACAAGGTCTCAGCGTATAAATGACAAATCATGTTTACACTGTTTCCCAGGAAATCAAAGCATTTGGGAGACAAATTTTTTCTTTATTGTGAAAAATTCCAGCATTGAACTCATTATTGACTCTCCTGCACTACTATGGAGGTAAAAACTAAAGGAAGTGCCTAAGTTATTAGCATGGAAGACTTGGACATACAAATCTAAGGGACTGGGAGCTGCCCCAAAGTCTCTTAAAAACAGAAGCCCCATGACCCTGCTGCTTTCTTCTTGTCTCCACTTGGCATCAGAGAATCCCTTTACAGTATTATCTGAGAATAAAAGCCTAGCAATACAGATCGGAGATGACTTAGGTATATTGTTTGCACAGCTATCTACAGAGAGATAAAAGCACCTAAGTACCCAGCAAATCAGAGACAGTCTAAAATAGCCATTCTCAGGGATGGGACTAATGAATAGAACAACACAAGAGAAGGGGGTTAATTCACATACTGAGTTGGTCTAAGGCACTAGTGTGTGAAGAACAGGATCGAGTAGTTAGTAACTGTCAGATCACAGGAAAATTGTCTGGGAATATTGGTTCTCACTTTGAGTATTGTCTCACTTTGTAGATTCATTCTTACAGCTAGAGTCTGAATATCACTTTCTACTTTAACTTTTAGCATTTAGGAAAAAAGAAGTATTGTAGAGGCCAAAAACAATATGTTGTAGCACTTGAAAATAATTTAAAAATAGGTTGCATGTTTTTGCCAGCATGAGTTATACATTTGTGAGATTTTTTATTGCTCATGACTTATAAGAAATCCCCACTACTTTGCATTTATTTATTTAGTCACCATATATTCAACACCCATTATATGCTGTCCCTGTGGTAGGGGTTTAGGAAAACAATAGTGATGGTGCTAAGTGACAACAACTTGTTACCACCTTTTAAAATACTACAGAATTACTACAAAAATTACTACAGAATATGTCTACTTCTTTATATGTAATCAATAATAATTTTGTCTAGTGGCCAACAGGCTAATAATATTATATTGGGAGGGTCAGCTAAACTATTGTGAGAAACTGAAGTTTAAAAAAAAGTTGAATGAATTAAAAAGGTGAGTGACATTAGTCCGAATATATTCTTAATCCAAGAAATAAATATATTCTACTTTTCAATACACATTTTCCTTAAGTCACGTGTTTTTAAGTCTTGATTTATGATACTAAATTCAATTATCTGACTAGCTGGAACTACGCTGAGTAACTTTATTATTATTTTGTAAGTCATAGAATTTTTATTTGCCAAAGAAAAGGATAAAAATGAAAATGACTGATGACTCCCATTGTTCTTAAAAACTGAAAGAATTTATTAGGATGTTTACTTCTGTCTTAAGTCATGATGTTTCATTCTACTATTCATGGAGGAAATCTGTATGAAAATCATTCCATGCTGTATATTATAAGTACTCATTAAATATTTGCTTCCCCAGAACAATCTTCTATTTTTTCTTTTTTTAATCTTTATTGGTACATTAAATATACACATCATGATTGCACTCCATAATGGGGATTTGTACCAGTATAAGACACAACTTAATTCTCATTTTTTCCCATAGCCCTACCCACCCTACCAACTCCCCCATATACATAAAATTTGTTTCCTTACTTTTTTGTTACAATCTCAACATTTTCCCCCTTCACCCTATTTTACATTGAGCGTTTTCTATTTCACAATATATAACATACTTCTATTCTTTCTTTTAACCATCCTGTTTGGTGGTTCTGATAATGCAGTCAGTTCAGAAATGGAGACACTTAGGTCTAGAGATTTAGTCAATTTTTTCTCAAGCTAGTACTTGCAACTTGTGACACATCTGTTACCAGAATAGGTGATGATTTTTATTCACCATGTTCTATAACACAGTAATGTATGAAATTTAAGGTCTTTTCAAGTCATGCCACATGAGAATGTTATTCCTAGAAGACCATAAATACTGCATTTGTACCTATAATTTGATAATAATGTTAGTTGTAATTACATTGGAGTGAAAAAGCACATTTTCTGCATGCACATTTGAAAGTCCATGTGCAGATTTATTGCTTGGATATATTTACTTTCTCATTGCAACATATGCTAAACCTGTTGCTGTCTTATTAAAATAGAAAATCTAAGTATAAAGTGGTACCATTAGATATCACTCCTGAGTTGGTCAGGCAAATTCAATGGGGCAAAGGTTATCTTGGAAACATATAATATAACTCTCTTTATAGGTTAGAGTCTGCTCTTCTCCAGGACAGAGAAGTGGCTCTGAGAACCACTGTTGAGAATTTGGGTGGAAACTCTTCCTGACCTCCGTTCCACGGGATGACTTAGTAATGATACTGACAACTACTTATAAAAGACACTGTTTCTGAGCAATTTTGACAAGTACTATCACCTAGACAAAGTAGACACAATGCTAACTAGGGAGGCAGTGTGTAGGTATTCATACAGACATTAACTAAATTACGTGTGCAAATTCAAGTTGACAATTTGCATTTAAACTCTGATGATCCCTACTGGAGGCAGCTGGAAGGCTTGGAAGCTCCTCTATGAGCCTCTTTGCACATTTGCAGCCTCTCTCAATCCTACCCCTTTGTCAAGGTTCAGGGCTCTAAATATAGCTGGCTTTTCCAGTCCACTTATCTCTCATTGCTGGTCTCTTAATCTGTTCCATCATTTCTTGATTTGAATATACACTATCACTTATTGTATAATGCTCACACAGTCATGGACTTAGTAACTGGTTCCCAACGGGTCTCACAGGTAATATACACATTCTGGAAAAATCTTCTCTTTGAAGGGAACAATATGTCCATTGAGCCATCTTCAAATTCACTGTTTACTTGTAATCACTCCCCTCAGCCAACACAATTAAATTTTCATTGTGTCACTGCTATAATGCTTTTTATGGTTCCTCAGTTCATGAATTAGACAGAAACTCTCTTGTATTAAAAGGGAAAAATCATAGGAAACATGCACCATAACAGAAATGTAGAATTATGTGAGGTCTTGTGGCTTTGCAAAAGAATTTTGATACTCCCTTGTATTCGAGCTCAGTCTTCCTCCTTAAAATAAGTTTTTAAAGGACATGCTTATAAACACACGTAAGTACATTACATGACTTTAGGGTGTAGATAGACCTTGACAGAATTATTATAATTGCTTGACTAGGTTTTTAACATTGGCTCTGGAAGAATATCTATAACATTAAAATGCTGAATGGGATAATAATGTATACTTAAAATGTACCAATAAAATCTACATTCTAAAAAAAAAAAACCACTTTTTTTTTTCCTTCTGTATATGAATTCTAAAGATCAGAAGTTGAGGGCTGGCTAGTCAGCACCACAAGCATCAGGAACCAGGGCTTAACTCTGTTGTCTCATCCTTGGCAAGTCTTACTCATTTTCAGAACAGTCCAAGAGGACTTCTGGGGAACCACTATCTATTTGTGCTCTTGTTCTAGTCAAAAGAAAGTGGTTTGCCCCAGTAGAGAGGGGTGCAAGTCCACACCTTCCTGTGGAATCAGCTCTTTAAAGGGCTTCCTCAGAAGCTCTACCCAGTTACCTCCACTCCAGTCTCATTTGTTGTTACTAGTTGCAGAAAGACTAGGAAATGTAATGTTGGAACTGGGGATCTTGCCTCCTAGATAAAAATTAGACTTATAAATCAAGAAGGTGGGAAGACAGATAAAAAATTAGTTAACTAGCAATTTTTGCCTCCGTTTTCCAGATCTCAGCTGGTGAAGACTCATGTGGCTGCTGTGAAACTCGCCAGGGTCTTCCTTTTCACTAATCTGTGTGGGAGAAATTCATTCGCTCATTAGATCTCCCAAACTAATCAGAGAGAGTGATGGACCTTGTTCAAAAAGCTGCCAAATGAATAATTCAGTTTTCCAAATATGCCATTTTATAAGGTTCTTAAGAGTTTGAAAATCCTCTAATTGAGTTTTGAGCTGTTACCAAATGGTTATCTTTCCACAGGATAAATATTCTACTCATAATAGTGATGGTGTTTGTGAGATCCCATGTGTATTTCCTTTCTTTAGTGTAGGAATGTTTTTCTTGGCCCTTGGAGAAACAGTTATAATGGAATTCAAGTTTTAATGAGATACAAATAATATGTGTGTAAACACAGTGATTAAAAATATAGTAAATATGGGATCAAAAATTATTACAGTAAAGGAAAGATTGCCATTAATCCCCTCAAAATGATCCCCCTTGCTTGAACACGCTTATCCCATCATTTTTGACACACTCTGGACTTTCAGAAGTCCTCTTGGGTGTGTGCCTTCATGAGATGTGATAAAAGACATGGTAAATGCTGCTGCTGAGTGCCATCCAACAGGAAGGTAGGATTGTAAAAACATCACAATTACGTGTCCCTATTCACCCGATCTGGCATTGTGCAGACTTCAACACTTCCTTAACACCAATATGACCATGTAAAGTAAACGTCTTGGTGAATTTAGGACATCGAGGCAGCCATATCAGTGAAACTAAAGACACTAGAAAGAGGACTTCAGAACTGCTTCAGCAAGTGGCAAGAACAATGGGCTCATTGTGTTTAAAGCAAGAAGTATTTTGAAGGGGATTAATGGTTACGTGTGCTTTACTGTAGCAAGTATTTTAAAATAAAGCTACAGTATGTTTTATATTTTCCCATCATACCTCATTGTATAATTACAGCCCAGCCTTCAGGATCTTTAGATCAAGGGGGAAAGTTAAGGGTGCCTTGAAATACCAGCAAGAAGTGTCTAAATCAGAGGAGTCAGACTGGTCCTCATCCCAAAGGTCAGAATGGGCTGAATATCCTGCAAAACAAACTAGACAAATATACTTCATTGCAATTTGAAGTACTAATTCCTCTGGTGCCCAATGGCTGAAGATAATAATTAGTACTATTTAGACAGATCCCAGAAACACTGAGAAAATTGAATTATTACTTTATTATTCTCTCAAATAGGATGACAGAACATTTTTGTAAGTACTCTTAATCTGCAGCAGGAAAAATGTTGTTCCATTTGTGAAAGCACTGCCATTACCAACAATAACGCAAAGGACAGTAAATGGCACCCAGACCCAGGATCTCTCATCACGATACAATTTTTCACTACATCAGCTCTGTGGCAGGTGCAATGCTGAATGAAGTTTAAGTATGGTTTCTGCCCTGTGGCCCACATCCATTTTGCAGCCATTATTCTGTTTTTCAGGACTAAATGGCCAATTGTGTAGTTAGGTTCTTGCCAGTGCATTTGTCTACAGCAGCTTCATCCATTTTTGTGATAAGTAGTACGAACAAAATTGAACTGAGAGAGGAAAAATAAATGAATCACAAAGCCTGTTAGAGGTCCTTGAAGTTCATACCAAGTGGTAGTAAATGTGAAAGGGGAACATATTTATGGTAGTCGATAGATTAAATGGATTAAATTGGCAGATAATTGGGAGAGGTATGTGGGAAAATTGAATAAGTATAATGGCCAAATAGCATAGTACAAATAGAACACGTTTCTGATGTCTAAATTGGGTACAGCCAAGGCCAAGGCTTACGTCACCCAGATGAAGAGACTGCAGTTTTCTGGGCCAGAATGTTTCAGTTTTTCACAAACATCTTGTTGGAGGCCTTTTCAATTTATTGATGTCTCTCAGAAGAAGTGCTGTAATGAGTTGGGGGAACGGGACACAGTGTGACAACGGGTCTACCAGAAGGACCGTGACCATGGTCTCATCTGCTCATCCTGGTGGAGGGGTACCCTTTACATTATGACCACTGTCTTTGGTTAGCATCTGTATTAGTTTTTTTTTTTTAATCATCCTGTCAAGATATATTGGATAAATAATTTATAAGGGGGAAAGATTCATTGTACCTGATGGTTTTAGAAGTTTTGGTCCATATTTTGTTTGACCTTATTATTTTGGCCCTGTGCTGAGGCAGAACATCACAGCAGAAACACATGATGAAGAAGGCTGCTTGTCTTACAGTAGCTGGGAAGCAGACAGAGGAAAAATAAGGGGCTGATCCTAATGTCCTCTTGAATGGCACAGCCCCAGCCACCCAACTTTCTTTTTTTTTTTTTTTTTTTTGAGACAAAGGTCTAGCTTTGTAGTTCAGGCTGGCCCTGAGCTCAGCCTCAAACTCACAGCAATCTTCCTGCTTCCTGAGTTCTGGGATTACAGGCATGAGCCACCACATCCAGCAGTGTGGTATGAGGTAATTGCTGGTCGGCGTGAGTCTCCATGTCCAGCATTATTGTAGGGGGTTACTGGGGATCGAACCCAGGACCTTGCACTTGCAAGACAGGAACCAGAACCACTGATCTAAACCCCTGGCCCCCAATTTCTTAACTTATACTACTTTATAACCATGGCAACCTTCTCTCAAACTCTTGCCTTGCATAATATTATCATGGTAGACTAAGCACCATCTTCCCTTCTGGTATTCTCGATAATTTCAAGATAACCATGCCTTCCTTCTTTATGTCCAGAATAAATAATGTGACTGTCAAGGACTGATGAAAAAGGGGATGAAGACTATGAGAAAAACATTTTTCCCAGTAGCTCAAGATATAATAAGAAACAATAAGGGACATAGTGTTTGATGAACTCACTCCAGGGTCTGGGATATGGATGGAATCTTTTTAAAATTTGTAGTGCCAAATGAAGTGTTACTTTTTTTCTCTAAAATGATCACATGATAAAATTAATATTTTAGTAGCAGTTTTATGAATTTTGTCCATCACTTACAGACAGAATTCAGCAGTAGCACAAAAACCCTGAAATGCCCTTTTGCTACCTTTTTACTGCCACGCCATCTCCCAATCCAGTCCTACTAGTAACCACTAACCTCCTGACTTGGTTTTGTCTTTTTTGAGAATATTAGAGAAATAAAATCAAACAATGTACAAACATTTGAGACTGGCTTATGACAGACACTCCATGTTATGGCTTAGAACTTCCCACGTGATTTCATGTATTAATGGCACACCCTCTGTCGCTCTAGGTAGGATTCCATCATGAGGATGTGCCACTCTATCTAAACCATTTCCTTGCTAATGTGTTTGAGTTGTTTACTGATGTCACTTAGAGCAATTTTCAGCTAATGCATATAAAGGCACCATGGGAAATCATGCACATGATTTTGTGAGAACATGATATTCACTTCTCTAAGGTAAATACCCAAGAGTGGGATTTCTGCATTCTAGAGTGAGTATACTAACATTTGTGCACAATGTACAAAAGCACCATCTGTCCTGTACACTTGCTAGCACTCAGTTTGAACAGTATCTTTTATTTTAGCCATACATCTCCTAGATGTATACTGGTATATTTGAGGATTTTAATTTGTAATTCCTCAGTGGTCAGTGTGTTATTCCTCTTTCTAAATGTTTAATTGTTATTTTAAATATTGGTCTTTAGTCTATTTTCAAGATAAGTTTTCTTTACTTATTTTTAAACTGAAGAGGAATACTTGTGTACATTTAAGGGGTAAAATTTGATGGTGTGATATATATACCTATACAATAATATTAATTAGCATGTCCATCACCTCAGATAGTAGTCCTTTTTGTGGTGAGAACATTTAAAATAAACTCTTAAAGTTCTGAAATTTTCAGTATACAATTAGTAATTACAGTCATAATGTTGTGCATTAGATCAAAAGAATTTATTCCCTAACTAAAACTTCGTACACCTGACTCTCCTTTCCCTGTCCAATATCCACCTCAGTCTATGGTAACTATTATTCTACTCTCTATTTCTATGACTTTGAATTTTTTAGTTTCCACATATAAAGATGCTCATATGGTATTTGTTAAATATTTCAGATTTCTTTATATTCTAAATACATATCCTTTGTTAGTTTGGTATTTGAAAATACTTTATCTCACTCTGTAGATTATCTTTTCTTTCTTTTGATAATGCCATTGTTTTTTATTTTTTATTAGTACATATTTGTAGTACATAATGATTACATTCATTGTGGGTGGTTGGTAGCTGGAAATAACATATCGATACCTTTTTTTATTCCCTTCTTTTCCTCTTCCTCCTCCTTCCCTGTATCATTTGGTTCCCTTTCCTTTTCCTTGATAGAGTCTTTGGCAGAAAAACTTTTGATTTTGATGAAGTCCAACTATCAATTTATTTAGAGATTGTATACACTTTTGCAGATGATTTTAAGAACCTTTTGTTTGATAACAGCTCATGAAGACATTTTTCTGTCTTTCATCTACAACTGTTATGATTTTACATTTATATCTCTCCATTTTGAATTAATCTGTGTATAATGTGTGAAGTTTAGATCTAGGTTTCCTTTCTTTCTCCATTCCTTCTTTCCATCCATCTTTTTTTGTTTTTTGTTTTTTTTTGTATTATGGGAGTTTGAACCCAAGGCCTTCACATTGAGATACATCAACAGTCTTTTTTACTTTTCAGACAGGACTAAGTTGTTAAATTAACTTGGCTGGGCATGAACTTGCAATGCTCCTGCTCCAGTCACCCAGAGTGTTGGTAGTAGAAGTGTGCACCACCATGCCTGATTTAGGTTATTTTCCTGTGCATTGGTAACTACTGTTCAAACATCCTTAAACTGTTACCAATGAATTGCTTTCATATTTTTGTCCAAGTCAAAAAGTCATTATTTGTGGTGCTCTATTCCTGAATTAGCTACTGGTACGCATTGATCTTGTAGATTTAAAATGTCTTTTATTGGATATTGTAATTTCTACAATTTTGTTCTTTTTCTAAATTGGTTTACCTGTTCTGGTTCATTTGCTCTCCCATACAAGTTTTAAATTCAGCTTTTCTTTTACATAAAATCCTGCTGGGATTTTGATACAAATTGCTCTGATTCTGTAAATCGATTTGGTGACAGCTGCCATTTTCACTGTATTAAGATTTCCAATCCATAAACATGGCATACTTTAACATTTCCTTTGGTCCTTGATTTCTTTCATGAACATCTTTTGGTTTTAAATATACAGATCTTGAACACATATTTTTAAAGATTTATACCTATGTATTTCATATTTTGGTGCTACTATAAATGGTAATGTATATAAATCTTGATTTCCAATTATTTGGTACTTGTATATAGAAATAAAATTAATTTCCATGTGCTGACCTCATAACCTTTGATTTGCTAAACATTCTTAATGCGGTACATGAGGAATTTTCAAAGGGTTATCATTAACTCTTGTGGAAAGAGGCTCCCAGGGAAGAAGGGAAAGAGAAGTCCAACCTTCGGTGTAGAAATCTCACTATGTCCCTCAGAGACAGAACACCGGAAGTAATCAGACTGGAACAGGGTTCTCTGGATAGTGGACATCACTTTCTCTATTTCCAGGTTTCTCCTCCCTCTCTTCCTTGTCAAATGGCACTTAATTCCCTAAGTTATCAGTTACTTTTACACACAAGCACTGAAATGATGTAAGATAATTCCTCCTTTTCTTGCCTAGGAATATATTATAAAGGTTTAGATATGATTTGTTCCATTACAAAAGGAATATCCTTTAAGAACCGTTCTGGGCCGTCCCATCTCAGTCCTTCAGCTCTTCCTAGATCCTTTCCCCAGGTCTTTATAATCTACTAATTGTCCTATTTTTTTAATTGAAATCTTTATTGGTACATTACACATACACATCATGATTGCACTCCATAATGGGGATTTGTACCAGTATAAGACACAACTTAATTCTCATTTTTTCCCATAGCCCTACACACCCTACCACCCCCCCATATACATAAAATTTGTTTCCTTTCTTTTTTGTTACAATCTCATTATTTTCCCCCTTCACCCTATTTTACTTTGAGCATTTTCTATTTCACAATATATAACAAAAGTATTTAAAATAATCACGACACAAAGATTTTGGTATTTTATTTACAGTGCTTAGTTTCATACGAGATAGTAATTTAGAAGAAATGGCCTTGCAAAGGGACAGAGAGGTTACTAAGACAGATGGGGTCTCAAAAGGACCACAGTGCGTGGGCCTCTATAAGGCTACACGCTATATTAAAAGTGGATTGGCTGGAGGCGTCCAGGCACAGTAATGTTTCACAAAAGAATGGATTTGTAAATTTCTTGGCAAGAGGTAGATGGCAATATATTTCCCCCACAGATATACATTAAAACCTTGGGGAGGATTTATAAATAAAGAAATACTTTTCTGGGAGATATTGTATTGTTAGGGACAGCTGGAAGTCCACTTGTCACATACAGCTTCCGAGCTAATGATGCACCCTGTTCCCCACCTCTCTTCCCTGAAAGCCCCCTCCAATTTTAATCATTTCATTTGTTTGTTTCAAAAGTTTGGCATTTCTATACACATTGAGCAAGCTGTAGAAATGAATAACAAACAAGAAAAAAGTGGGTTGCATGTAAGAAAGAAAACAGGTTCACAAGAGGAAATGCAGGTCACGGAGAATTAAATTAAAAATGCTGACGTAGAGTAGATACCGACACTGCTGCGATGGGCTAAGGGTAAGGTGAACCAGTTTTCCTCACCCTGCAAGGCTCTGATTTAGTACAGGGTCCTGTGAATAGAACCAGGTCTTGCCAGAAAATTTAAGGGAACTGATTTATAAAATGTGCTTGATAGAATATAGCCGGTAAATATTTTTCTGTAATAACTACAAAGAAAAACAGTAATCTTTTTTTTCCCCCAATACTGATGATCAAACTCACAACCTTGTGCTTGCAAGATAGGCTGTGGCACCACTGAATTAAATCCCCAGGCCATGAAAACCAGTAACCTTGAATGAAGAACAACCCCTAATTATATACCCCATGAAAAAGTATTTTTTCAAAACATGAAGAATAATACAAACTGGAAACAAATACAAAATTAGCTTATTAAATTTTTTAAAAAGTACCCACAGGAAAAACAAATGCATTATAACCAGAGTAACTGATCTCAGAGCATCTAAGATTAGTTTAGAGAATTACGCCTTTCATACTTTCCCCAGGAAGGACTGAAAGAAAATCTTAATGATTTCTATAAAAATTCTGTGTAATAGTTGATATAATCTTGAGAAGTAACTCTGATGTTTGCATGAATAGAAGCTGCCTAGCCCTGGTATTCATGTCTCTTGACCTGGCTTGTAATATTACACTTTTAATACCCATGAACGACTTCCTTCTCCTCATGCCTTTCTGGCTGGACTGATGCAGAAGTAAATCAAGTCCTCATGATAACTCAATCCCAGTGTGTGCTGAGCCAAACCTGTGGTGAAGAACGCAATGTTCTCTTCCGCCTCGTGTCCAGCAGCGTGTGTGAAATAGGACAACTGATAATGAGCTGAACATTTATTTATTAAATATGAGTCTTGCTTTGACTATGGAAGTGGATGTAGGAGTTTCAGGTTCCTAATATTAATATCTTGGGTACATAATTGCATGAGTATTTCTGGGTCAAATCAGCACATGCAGAGTGAGACAGATGTTCTGTTTGTGATATTTTAAAAGATCAATGTCTCTGTCAGTAACAAAATAGCAGAGAGCAGAAAGACAAGGTACAACTCTGTAGTGACTCTAAATTGTTCAGAAGGGCTGTTGTTTACTTCTAATTTTGATTTTTAAAAATCTCCAGGGTAATACAGTCATGAACCCAAAGCAATGGCTCCCTAAATATGTGCTCTTTTCCTAACCAGGAAAGAGAGGGAAATCTTGTCACTTCAACCTAAACTGATTAGTTTCAAAATGCCTTAAGTTTAAGTACATAATAAATTTAGGAAAAATTAGTAAACTTTAGTAATTATAAACTCTTCTTGTTTATATATTCAGAATGCATCCCCTTCTTAGTTTTGACATATTAAAATGATACGGCAAGATGAAGACAGTCATTGAGAAATTTGTAATGTGTTTACATAACATGAAAATAAAAAAATCACATAATTCCTCTGATTAGTCCTCCTAACTTTAAAGAATTATGAAATTTAAAACCCTGTGAAATTTAATATCATTGATTCAAGTTATTCTTTGGGAAGAAAGCCAGTAAACAGATCAAATGACAGTTTTAAAGACTAGAATGCTTTCACTGTTATCTATTAGAAAATATCTTGAGTATATCAAAAGTGCTTCTTAGCCATTTTTTTGATCTTCTTACTCCTTATGTTTAAAACGAGAAATAAACAGGTAAACAGGCTTAAAAGGAATGGAGACTAAATGAAGGCCTTTACATTTTGAGAAAGCATTAGGACTATCTCATTTCCAAGGCTGTTAAAATGAAAAGCTTTCCATTTCTTCTAACAAGAATAATTTATCTGAGATGCTGCATTGCCTCATGAGAACATGTATATGAAAAATTAGAAATGCTCACCTAAATTAACAAATTCACTCTCTTGGGAAAATTCAAGAAGTGAAGCTCATAAGCTATTATGGGCAGAAACACACACAAATCATTTTTTTAAAGATGTGAGCTTATTATTAGTAAACGAATACACACATAAACACACTGCACATAGGTATTGTCTTTGGACATGGGACACTTGCCACAAGTCAGCAAAACCTTCAACTCACCAATGCATAGAAACAAAGTTTGACCCTTGGTGCTGGTCCAGGTTGGGTCATCCTGCATCTCCCCAGGCTTCACTGCACAAGTTTTCTTGGAATAATAATACCTTTGCATAAACTTGCAGGTAATTGGAGTTTCTTTTCAAGTCCGTATTTTTTAGCCTCAGTTGCTAGCATGACTATTTTAACCCTAATTATTGTCATTATTCATCTCCTTCACATACCTCATATACTTGGATAGTGGATATGCTACATGAAATATGGATAGTTTAATAAAGGTATGCATGTGTAAGTGGTGGCTAGTGCTGGCTGGACCTTCTTGTGCTTTGCTGATAGTGTTCTTTTCTATAGCTGTTCTAGATATCTGCTTGCCTGGATTCTAGGTCCCAGGTCTGTATCATTTAAAAACAGTATTCTTTGTAAGGGGACCTTCCTGAATACACATGATCTCTGATAACACCAGCAAAATTTGTTGACTGATGACATAGAGCACATGAACATCATCAAATATGATCTTGTGGATTGTTTTTTTTTTTTAACTCTGACATTGTTATTTTTCCTTTAAGAACTGATACTTATGTTCCTGTGACCACATACTGGACAAAAACAGGTTAAAGGAAGAAGGGTACAGCACGAGAAGTAGCAGAAAGAATCAACAACTGGGATTTCATCTTACTAAAAGGCTTTTACACAGCAAGAGAGACTACCAGCAGAGTGAAAAGATGACCAATGATATGAGAAAATAATTTTCCCAGCTGTTTCTCAGACAAAGGGCTACTGCTAGAATATACAAATGGTTCTAAAAAAAATTAGCTCCCCACTGAAATTTAAAGACCTAATCAAAAAATGGGCATCTGAAATGAACAGACACTTTTCAGAAGAAGAAGTTAAAGCAGCAAAGAAGCAAATGAAGAAATGCTCAATATCACTGGCCATTTGAGAGATGCAGATAAAAACAATATTGAGATTCCATCTCACTCCACAAAGAATGGTTGTTATCAAGAAATCAACCAATGAATGCTCGTGAGGCAGTGTGTACAAAGGAACCTTTCTCCACTATTGGTGGGAATAAATACTTATGCAACTACAATGGAGATCAGTGTAGACATTCCTTTAAAAACTGGGATTAGATATCCTATTTAACCCTGCTATTCCCCTGCTAGGTATACATACAAAAGAATTAAAAACTCATATCACAGTGACATATGTGCACTCATGTTTATAGCAGCTCAATTTGTGATAGCTTAATTTTGGAAACAACCCAAATGCCTATCAATTAGAGACTGGATAAAGAAGATGTGTTTTCAGATCTAGAGAAAAAAATCCAAAAATTTATATGGAACCACAAAAGACCTTGAATAGCAAAAGCAATTCTAAGCCACAAGAACAAGGTGGAGGGGAATTATGAGCCTGAACCTGAAACTATACTATAAAACCACCATGACAAAAACTGCTTGGTACTGGCAAAATAACAGACCTGAGGATCAGTGGAGTAGATTAGAAGATCCAGAAACTACTCCAGATACACTAAGCCACCTCATCTTTGACAAAGGAGCCAAAAATTCTCAACGTAGGAAAGATAGCCTCTTTAACAAATGGTACTGGAAAAACTAGGTTTTAACCTGCCAAACACTACAGCTAGACCTATCTCTTTCACCTTGTACCAAGCTAAACTCAAAGTGGATTAGAGACCTAAATATTAAAACATACACACTAAACCTGCTGCAAAACACATTAGGTAAAACTCTTGAAGACATTGGCTTAGGGAAAGACTTCCTGAAAAAAATTTCTATAGCATGATAATTGGCAGAAGAAATCAACAAATGGTATTTCATTCTATTAAAAAGCTTCTGCACAGCAAAGAAAATCACCAACAGGGCAAAAAGGCAACCAACAATATGGGAAAGATTCTTTACTAGCTGTTTCTCAGAAAAAGGGCTACTATCTAGAATATACAAAGAACTTAAAAAAATCAGCCCACCCAAATTTAAAGACCCAGTTCAAAAATGGGCATCTGAAATGAACAGATACTTTTCAGAGGAAGAAGTAAGAGCAGCTAAGAAGTATATGAAGAAATGCTCAACATCACTGGTCATTCGAGAGATGCAGATGAAAACAACATTGAGATTTCATCTCACTCCACAAAGAATGGCTGGTTCTCAGAATTACCCAGCAACAAATGTTGGTGAGGCTGTGGAGAAAGAGGAACCCTTCTCCACTGTCGGTGGGAGTGTAGACTTGTACAACCTCTATGGAAATCAGTGTGGAGATTCCTCAAAAAGCTAGGACTGGAAGTCTCATTTGACCCGGCCATTGCTCTGCTAGGAATATACACAAAAGAATTAAAAGATTCATATCACAGTGACATATGTGCACTCATGTTTATAGCAGCTCAGTTTGTGATTGCTAAATCATGGAAATAACCAAAATGTCCACCAACAGAAGACTGGATAAAGATGTGGTTCTTTTATACAATGGAGTATTATTCTGCCATTAAAAATGATAAGATTGAGTCATTCATACTCAAATGGATGTACCTTCAGCACATCCTCATAAGTGAAATACATTGGTCACAGATATGTAAATACCGTATTTTTTCTTTGGTATAAGAAAATAAAGATGTAAATGAGATCTAGTATATAATATTGTGAAATAGAAAATATTTTAAAAGGAAGAGGGTATAGGGGCAAATAACGAGGGGAAAAAGAACATGATAGTAATAAAAATAAAGGAAACAAAGCTTATGTATATAGGGGGTGGGGGTTGTAGGGTAGGTGAGGGAAGAGAAAAATGAGAATCAAGCTGTGTCATACTCTGGTACAAACTTTCAATGTTGAATACAATGATGATGTGTATTCATAATGTACCAATAAAGACTCGTATAAAAAGGAAGTTTTTTTTAAAAAAAATAAAATGGAGTATTACTCTTCCATAAAGAAACATAAATCTGGATCATTTATATTTAAATGAATGTACCATGAGCACATACACATAAGAGAAATAAATAGGTCACATATGTGTAAATATTGTGTCTTTTCTCTGGTATGAGAAACCCAAGACGTAAATGAGCCCTAAAGTGGGCTCTAAAGCCCAAAGGCCTAGTAAATTTACAACAACATCACAACCTCTCTTGTGTTCGTGTGTTGTCTGTCCATTCCGACTCCGTTCATTCCTGTCTTCGGCGATCCCAGGCCCTACACCGCGAACAGTCGCCGGCAATAGATATTGTGAAATAGAAAGTTTTCAAGAAGAAAAGAAGGGTAGGGGTAAGTAAAGAAGGGAAAGAAAAAGTGTGATGGTAAAAAAAAAAAGAGCAAAATTTATGTATAAAGGAGGTGGGGAGATTGTGAAGAGCAGGAGGGAAAAATGAGAATTAAGTTGTGTCATGTAGTGGTACAAATTCTCAATGTCAAGTGTGATCCTGATGTGTATATCGAATGTACAAAAAAATCAATTAAAAAGAACATTGATTATGGGAAAAAAAATAGAGGAGAAAGACTTATTCTGGCTCAGGGTTTTAAGTTCATGGTCACCAGGCTCTGTCACTTGTGGACCTGAAGGGAAGTAGAACAGCACGGCAGATAGGTCATGGAGGAGCCAAACTGCTCGGCTCATGGCAGCAGGAAGAGGTTGGAGACCAGACGGTAGTCCCCATGGTCACACCTAAAGGATCCTCTCCCTTTCACTGGGCCCCACTTTTTGTTTCCATCACCTCCCAATAATTTATCAAATGGACCAAATTATGCAGATAAATTTAGAACACTCACAATCTGATCACTTTCCCAAAGCCCATCAGCAGCCAAGCTTTCACAATACACCTGGAACTGGGAAATTCTAGAAGATAACAATAATTCCGCTGTAGTCTGGGGAAGAAAGGACCATGGCAAAATGCTTCAAGTGGACTTTCTTCAGGAAACAACAGCTCTCACCAGCACTAGGCTGTGCAGCCTCCTCTGTAGCCGCAGCAGTGCCTCATCTCACAGCTTCTGGGCAAGAGCTATAGCGTGGTATAGGTCTGCTGTCCTGCAACAGAAACCTTTTCCTGTAATTTTAACTTTTTACTAATGTATTAAAAGTGACAAGATCTGCAGGATTTTTTTTTTTGAGAGGTCTTAAAATACTATAAAGTGTTCATAGTTGAGAATAAGAATACAGTCTAAAGAACATTTGGGACTCTTCCTCATAGATTTACTGAACATTTATAACATTTATAACATTAAGATAACCTTAAAACACATTTACACAAAACAGCCTATAATACTTTATTATTATTTTTTAAAAAAATTTTTTAAGGTTTTTTGAGACAAGGTTTCGCTTTGTAGTTCAGGCTGGCACTGAACTCAGCCTCAAACACATCACAAAATCCTCCTGCCTCTGCCTACCGAGTGCTGGGATTACAGGCATTAACCACCACGCCTGGCACTGTGGTATGTGGTACTGTCTGCTGCTGGGGTGAGTCTCCACGCCCGGTATTGTATGTGGTTACTGGGGATGGAACCTGGGTCCTTGTGCTTACAATACAGGCACCAGAACCACTGAGCTATATCCCTGGCCCCAATACTTCATTATTTTAATATTTATTATGTACCTTTGCTTGGTATCATGTTAACTTCTTGGATCAAAACAGTAAATTCGACACTGTCTCTTCCCCAAAGGAAGCACAGTGTAGAAATCCAAATCTTTGGGGGAAAAAAAACCACTGCTTAAACATAAGATAGAGATATATTTAAATATAGGCACTTATTATCTCACTGATAAAAAATACAGAATAATCTTAGTTTCCTCCATGACAGATAGCTGTTTTTGATAACTGTTAAATTGTTACACAGAATTTATAAAAGAAATGAAAATGCTTTATTATCCTTTTGTTATTTCATCTCAAAGCAACTTAAGCGTGAGCTCTTTGAGGGAGACTTCTCCGGGCACCACCTGAGGGAGGCCTGTGCACTGTGGACCTGAGCAAGCTCCCACCAGTGTCTGTTTGGCCCTTTGCCCTAAGTTATTTCTTACTAACTGGTGTACTGACTCCTACCATGCAAACTGTGGGCCAGCCTTCACGCAGAAAGAAATGGACGTAAATTCCCCTAGAACAAGGGACACAGGGGGCTGAAGAAACAAAAAGTTCAGGGTTATCTGCCATAGTAGGCCTCCTGATCACTTGCTCCAAATGCTTTACCTGGTTCAATTTTTAAGCTTCTATTTTGGTTTCATAAACAGATGTTCCAAATCTGCATCTGTTTTGCTCAGTGCAAAAACTAAGTAATGATGAAAATGTTAGTTTTGGCAAATGATCTTTAGGCCAAGTAATTTATATCTGGGCAAAGACATGAGTATACTTGTAGAGCTTTTCTTTCCACTAATGCTCAAAGTCATCATTCTTAGCTCAAAGTGTAACAAATGTTGTAGCAACTGGCAAAGCTCTGCCTCTAAAGAATATTACACCTTTCATTCAGAAAGTCCCGTCTTTGTGAAAATAAGTGGTGGGCTTGCATTTGAATGCACATATTAGTTTGCCTTTGTTAACAAAATACTGAGAGATGGTGCCAGTATATTATCAAATATGTGTGTGTGCATGCACAAAGGTGCACATACAGATTTCACTATATATTTTTGGATAATTCAAAGAATCATATTTCAGAGAAGTAATTCAGGGAAGCACTTGCCGTGCATCCTAGTTTATGAACAGTATTGAAAAACAAATGTCATCCCTAAATGAGAAACTTAACTGGTGGTTTTGGTTTCTGAGTCAACAGCTAACCTTCTAATTCTTTTGACACATAGATTCAATGGGGAAGTTGAACTTTTATCTTCTGATATTCTGTGGCATAGCTCAGACCACTGGGGACCTCATTCCTTCCCCTATGTCAAAGTATGATCCTCATCGAATTCATGATCAAGATGAGCTTCACTTAAAAGCAGTATGTAGAAGGTAAATTGTTTTAATATTTTAGAGATTCTATTTATTGTGATTATAAACTGTTAGAGGTGTTGTTTTTAAAATGAGAAAAAAATTTAATAGGTGACATTAATGCTTCAAGTCTGGTGATTTAATTATCAGAACCCATATTCCTTTTAGAAAATAACCCAACATATTGGTTATGGAGATAGTCTAACAGACAGTCAAGTAAAGTGATTTAATGGGCATGCTATAATTTGGATTCTTTTACAATACAACTAGGCATAATGGAAGGCAAAACTTCTCAATTAACAGAAAGTTGGCAAAGATCTTTTCTTCCTCTACCTCCTTATTTGCTGCAGTAAAGAGAGTGTGAAATCCTGAGCAAGAAAATTAATATTACAATGCACTTTGAAACTGAATTTAAAGTGTCAGTTGAGACTATTGGAAAACTATGCAGAGTATTTTCAGTGAAAATTCTTCTGATTGCCCAGGTGTAGCCAATACATGTAATGTAACTGATCGAATCAGACTGTGCAGCCAGGGATACTGATCATGACCAGCACTGGGTAAATATCATTCAGATGTCTTGCTTCTACATTGGAGTTATCCATTGGGATATAATGTACATTATCCATGCCTTTGTCCTGACTGTTCCATGGATTTGTTCAGAGTTAAGTGAAATAGGCCATACATTCACAATTTATTTTTTGAGTATTTCATTTATTAATATGACCACCCAACTAATTACTCGACATTTGTTTTAAAAGAATGTGAAATCTGATGGACCTATGAGACTCTAACCAGGCACAATGAGGGGGTATGATCACTGTATCTCTGAAGAGCTTGCACAGTGAATGAGGTGTCTGGTGATGGAGAAATCTCAGATAGCCTCTCCATAAGCTGTCTGTGTGATGGGGGAAAAGTTGCTGATAGATAAATCTCAACTTCCCATTACTTTTACACGTTTCTGTCTAGCTAACAGCAAACTATAAAAGCAAATCTTGAAGTAAATAACTAAAGTTAGATTTTTGCACTGATCTTTAAATTGCAAGTCATTTGTTAACTTCTTTGGAATCAAGTTGGCCATCTAAGAGTGGCTGTTGTGTTCACCCTGCATTTACTGGTGGGTGAGCAGCTAGGAGATGTTTCATAACTAATGGGCAAATACTAAAAATCTGCAATGTATCATTTTTATAAAATTCAGATTCATCAACTTGTGGTTATTACAATATGACTTAAATCTCAGTTTAAATGTATTTCAAACTATTTCCTGGAAAACAAACTATGCTAAATCTTAAGAATCAGTTTTATTTTTTAAAAATCTGATTAGTGATTCTTTTTTATTTATTTATTTATTTTGTTTTTTTTGAGACAGAGTCTCTCTCACTTTGTAGTTCAGGCTGGTCCTGAGCGCACTACGTAGCTCAGGGCTAGCCTTGAACTCACAGCAATTCTCCTGCCTCAGCCTCCTGAGTGCTGGGATTATAGGTGTGAGCCACCACACCTGGAACTGTGGTATGTGGTTCTGATTGCAGGTGGGAGTGAGTCACCTTTGTTGTATGTAGTTAGCAGGGATCGAACCCGGGCCCTTGCACTTGCAAGGCAGGTGCCAGAACCACTGAGCTAAACCCCAGGCCCTGGATAGTGGTTCTTATATTTGTATCTCTTGCCTGCATTCAGCCAAAGAAAAAAATTAAGAATCCATGATCCTTCTTTGTTCTCTTGCTGCACAACAAATCATAAAATGTAACAGTATGAAATAAGATACTATGTATTTTATGCATGAATATGTAGCCTGGGCTTTCTTCTACTCTACCTTGAACCAGGTGGGTCATCACTACAGAAGAAGGCTGAAATTCTAGGAATGCTTGCTCACTTTCATGCCTAAGAAACAAGTGTGAATTATCTTGGCTCAAGAACAGATTGTGACACATCTCATTTTCCATGGATGATCATCAATATATTTCTGGTCCCACATGCTCTCCCGGAAATGTGGCACTCATGCATTGAAAAGTAGGGTGTTTGAGACTCCTCCTCAATGCTGGAAAGATGGCAGATACTCTGACAGAAGTCTTGCCAGCCTGGATTCCACCCGGGTCAGGCTGTCTCTCAGGATCCTCTTCCTGAGAAGCCCAGGCCACGTGAGGAGAACAGGGGCAAAGGTTTCATTGATGCTCCTAGATTCATCATGAACAATCCGGTCTGCACTTACTTTAGACCCTAGACCATCAATGGCAAAACTTTGGCATGTGTGACACAGTGGGCACACACACAGCCCT
>PVIR01025365.1:13385-24956 GCA_004026965.1 Petromus typicus | reverse complement strand
TTTTTTTTGAAGGAATTTGGAATTAAAGGTTTCATTCTGGACATAATTAACTTGAAGTCATGTAAAACATACACAGGATGCGAGTCGTGAGCTTAGAGAAGAACCCTCATCCTGAGGTTAAAACCTGCAAGAAACTTCACTTGGTAAACAGCACATCTGTATCTCTGTACATGGTAAGCAGCTCCAGGGGAGTGAGGCTACCGTGTGGCTGTTTACCATGAAAAAATAACAGAACTTAACACAGAGTTCAGGACAGTCCAAACTGCAGAGATGAAGTAATGGAAAGAAAGTCAAGAAAAGTGATAGAAGACTAGCTTGGGAAGCAGTAAGAAAGGCAGGGGATTCTGTCACGAACTGAAGGCTTATTTCTCCCCTACAAATTCATAGGATGAAGCCCTGAGCCCCGTGTTGCTATATTTGGAGATACAACTCTAAGCAAAGCAAGTAAGGTTAGATCAGACTGTAAGGGTAAGTCTACCACCAATAGAATTGGCACCCTTACAACAAGCAAAGCCAAAGAGTTCTCTCCTTCCGTGCCCATGGACAGGAAAGGCCGCATGAGGACATGGTGAGAAGACAGCAGTCTGCAGGCTGGGAAGAGAGCGCTCACCAGAAAGAAACTCTGCTCACTCTTTGGCCATGGAGGTCTAGCCAGAAAAAGCAAGAGAAAATAAACCCCTGTGCATAAACTACTATGCTATGCTATGGTATTTCTTACAGCATGACATGCAGCCTAAAACGTGTCTTTTCAAGGAAGCAGGGGAAGGTGGCTGTAGAAGCAGAGAAGACGGGCTACGTGGAACGCTCCTGAGAGGCTGCTCAGAGAAGTGCCCTGGTTTGAAGAACATCAAAGTCCCTGGTGAAGCTGATACAAGCAATCTGAATACAGTGATGGGAACAGATGCCAGATGGGAGCACAATGAGCAGTAAAAGGGATGTGACCAACTAGAGATATAAACAGGATAGACATCCTAATAAATTTTTCTAAGAGAAATAAACACTGGAGTGACCAGAGGAACAGAACAAAGATTTTTTAAATAAGCAGTTACTAATGCATATACACGCTGCTGGAAATTATCTTATATAGGAGTTGAAACATAATATTATGCACATGCTCAGGACAAAGCACAAGATTTTACTGTGAAGTATTAAGGAGGCTGCAGAGATGAATATATCTTTGTATGTATAATTCCAAACAAAAATCCTACAGGTGTGTGTGTGTGTGTGTGTGTGTGTGTGTGTGTGTGTGTGTGTGAGAGAGAGAAAGAGAGAGAGAGAGAGAGAGAGAGAGAAAGAGAAAGAAAAGAAAGAGACAGACAGACAGAGGCCTTCAAACTGAGCTACATCCCTATTCCATTTTTTATTTCAACACAGGGTTTCACTGTCACAAAATTACCCAGGGTTGGTGTGAACTTTCAATCCTCCCACCACAGCCTCCATAACAGTGGTGATTACATGCCTGTACAACCAGGTAGAGCAAATTTAACATACTTACACTACCTATCTGCATATATACTTATAGGAAAAGTACACTTCTCCTATGAAAAATTTTCAATGCAATAAACTGCCAAAACTTTGCCTTAATAAAAAACGTGATGAATTTTAAAAGCCTATTTTGTCCTCATAATGTACCTACATATTCCTTTCAATCACTAGTCACGACTAAATGGTAAGTTACAATGCTGTACTCGGCCAATGAGGGTGAATCTTTTAGAAACCAAATGCCCAAACTGCAACCCCAAAGCCACATATGTCACCAAGTGCCAGTGTTACCCTGTGTACACAGCTGTCCGGGGCTCAGGCAATGCTGAGGCAACCTGGCTCATGTCCCATGGGTTTTTCTACCGCTGCTCTGGACAGAATCTTAAAAATCATTAGTAGTAACAGAATCTGAATGCAGTATTAACCAAAAGACAGTGGAGACCATTTGTAGAATCAGAGGATACACAGATGTGAGGAAGTCAAGTAATCCACGGTCTGATATAGGATGATCACATATGTCTGTACAACACAAGTCAGCAAACTACCACGGTGGGCCAAACACATCCCCCATCTGTTTTTGAAAAGAAAGTTCTACTGAACAAAGTCATACTCATTCATGTATGTACTGTTTGCAACTGCTTTTCTACTAACAAAGGTAGATGGAGGAGCCTCAGCAGCAATGTATGGCCTAAAAAGCCTATTTCTTATCTTTTCTCTCGTGCAAAATGTCTGCTGGCCCTGGACTAAATAACTCACACTGTTTCAGGGCTGCCGTACGCTGACTGGTCAGTCTGAAATGGTCGCATAACACACTGCATCTAATTATTGCCCGTGGTGGATCTGTATCACATATCCTTATACCTCCCTGCTGATTCTTCACTAAAATTAGAGAAAATGAAAATAAAAAGAAAATGAGAAGCTATATAATTAGCCTTCAGGAAATAGCATAACAATTTCAAAGATGGTGGCCTCCTGGAAAAAACTGCCCCCATCTATCCTTTTGAAGAGATTGAAGAGGAAAGGGATGGATGTAGGCAGAACCTGACAGAGAAAAGTCCAGCGCTTTCATGTGAAGAGTGATTAGAACTATTCACCTACAGAAGTTTCATCTGTCAGACTGGTCTACTGCTTGCTCATAACATTTGGACCTTTCCTGCATCAATGTCTTTCTCCACAGAATCCCATTTTATTTTATCAAATAAAATTCTGCTCTCACAAAATGCCAGCCTAACCAATCTCAGTCAGCGTTCAGAGCTCAGCTGAAATGCCACCTCCTGTCTCGCTCTCTTCCTGCCTCTCCTGGCCAGAGCTGACTTTCCTTTCTGGGAAACTCAGGGCACTTCTGCCATTATTAAGACTCTTCACAAATCCTGTCTCACTCGCTGTCAATTCACGTTCATTTATACACAGCTAGGTTATAACAGGTCGGCTGGAAGAAAGAAATCCCTTTCTGTTGTCCATTTTAACAGCACTAACTGAGAATGTCAAGTGCTTTTGTCTCTGATTGTTAACATACGTTCCTATGGTTAAATATTAGTTTTTCTTTATCATGACTTGCTAGCCCCTAGAGAGTGATCAATTCTTCTGAGTCGTATTTGCAGAGTTCATAGGAATCTGAGTCTTCGGTACTACATTATTGCACAATGCAATAATGTAAATGCTCAGTGGTCAGAAATAATGAAAGTCATAATAATAATAAAGCAAGTTGCTGTGTGAATACAAAGTCATATTTCCATTATTGCTCTAATGTGCTAAACCTTGGCAAACAGCCCAGGGATTGACGATATGTGCTTCTTAGACAAATCTCTTTCCAATCCTATGAAAAGCCAAAGGCTATTCGGGCACTTAAGCTTTATGACACTGGACAGACAGGTCAACCGATCATTACAGCCTAAGCACAGAGCTCTCAGAGAAGGCCTGATTGCAGAGGCAACAAGGTGAGGTATTTGAAACTGTTTCTCCACTAAGTAAATCGATTTTCTTGATAGGATCTGAAACCAATATTCATATAAAAGTAAACAAATAGAAAACAAAGGGCATTATGTCAGCCTGATTTTATACTTTTGAGAGTAGAAAACCCTTTCAGTTATAAGTAGTAAATATTACTACCTTTTCCTGATTTTTATATTAGAAAGCAAAAAATTCTACTTGTACTTACCATTTTCTCTACAATTCTTATGAAAATATATACTAAAAATGTCAGTTTCTCAAAAGTCAAAAATCCAAAATCTAAAATGCTCCAAACTTGAAAGTTAATGAGCACAGACAAGTAGAAAATTCCACAACTGACCCCTTTATGAAAAGCTAAAGCCAAAACGTAAGCACATTAAAAACACTGAGCAAAATTATCTTCAAGTTATATACATAAAACAGATATGAAACATAATTTTGTGTTTAGACTCAGCTCTGCTTGGCAAGCTATATTATGTATATACAAATGTTCTATAATCCTGAATCTGGAATATTTCTGGTCCCAAGAATTTCAGAGAAAATATATTCAACTCCTACACTTTTTTTTTTTAAGAGACAAAGTTTCATTATGTAGTTTATGTTGACCTTGACTCACTGTGTAGCTCAGGCTGGCCTCTAACTCATGGCCATTGTCTTGCCTCTGCCACTCAAGTCCTGGAATTGTGGTTATGTACCATCATGCTCGGCTCCTATAACTTTTTTTTAATATACTTTTGTCTTCATCCAAACATTTTAAATACAGTTTTAGCTTTATCTATTTTTCTACCTTGAATTATCTATGATGACATTCAATCATGCCTTCTTTAAATAAATAAAACTACTGGCAACAATGCAGGACAGAGGTATAGTGGGAGAAACACTTATATACAACTCAGAATAGAAAATAAAAGCACTATTTGAAGTTTCCTCTGGCCTCTAATACAGCTTACAATGTAAGAGGTCCTTGTACTTCACATTGTCTACAGCAGTCATAGTGATCAAGACTTCACTTTCCAACCTAGAGGAAATGTGAGTGTGACGCAGTTCACGCAGGTGATTCACAGCCAGCAAAAAAATCACACGCAAGAAGCTGACTCCAATTTTTGGATAGATAGAAAGAGCACTGCAGGTAGTAGATCAGCATTGTCCCAGCCACGCAAATTACACACGGAGGACTCCTTTAACTTTATAAGAACTTGTCTGTCGAATGCTTTTCAGCAGTGTTCCAAAATAAACTAATAAATTCAACAGTTGCATTACCAACAAACCAGAACTAGTAGTTGGCATGAAGTAGGGCTAGAAGTCTCTGGATTGCATTTTCTGAGGGCTTATAGCCTCACCTTATTTAGTGTTATATCTTTTACTGCTGATTTTACATTAGATACTGTTATCATTTCTGTCAATGACTAATTTTTTAAAAGGGCATCATGGGAAATCAGAATCAAATTCAAAAGGAAAGTTGAAAAGTTTACTGTGAAGATACCTAGAAGGGGAAATATCTGGGTCAAACGGAATTTCTAGTTTCAGTTTTTGGAGGAATTTCCATTCTGATCCTGAAAGAGTCAAAGACATCATTTTGGTACCTTGAGGAGGATCCAACAGATTTTAGGCTCTTAGGTAGAGAAAGCAAAGAATTGCACGTATTCATCCAATGGTAAAGGAAAACATCGCTGTATTTACTGAAAACACACTCACTAAAGGTCTGGTTTCAAGGGGAACATCTGCACCACATACTTCCATAGGATGGATGCCAGTAACTGATATTCTAAATAGGTATCAATCGCCTTGGGTGGGGACCAAAACCTCCTAGCCAGTCCTCCCCAGAAAATCCTTGTTCACTGCAGTACACTTGCTACCTGACTGCTTCCCCACTGATCATTATCTAAGTAACTGCATCTGTTGTAATCTTATTGAACGACTGTAGTTCTGTCCCATCTCATACACCTCTTGGGATTGCCCACTGGATCAGGATTATGTAAGTTACCATACGTTTAACCCTATTAGTTGGCATTAGTTTTGTTCCACCTTGAACCTGACTCATCTCTCCTGAGAAACAGAGTTGGTGAGTACCTGTCATGGGCTGAACAACACCTTCACAAAGTGAACAAGCCGCTCTCAGTAAACAACAGGCTATTCTCAGAAACCAAGGTGGGTGGAATATACAGTCTCCCTGGCCCTGAGAAGTCCAGCGATTGGCTGCACAGCTGCACTGACTATCCTGGGACCCTCAGTCATAACCATTTCCTATGTTCATAGTCCCCTTTTCAATCCCTATAGAAGCCTAATTCTTTTCCCAGGTAACTGCTAATCACCCCCTCTCTCTGCCTCAGTCTCTGTCTGTCTCTCTCTGTTAGCCCACACACCCATGGATAAAAATCTCTCAGCTAGCTAGTTGCAGGTATTTCTTTCTCTCAATTTTAGCCCATCCACACATGGATATAATAAACTAGACTCTTCTCAGCTAGCTGCCGAACTCTGCCTCTAATTTCAGTCTCTATTCACTAGAATAAAATTTATACTTATGAATTACAGTCCATATGTATGGACCTTTAATGAGGTTCACAGGCTATGCCCCTGAGTACTCAAGACAGTAGAAAAAGGGGGAAAGAAAATGTGCTAGGAGGAGAAGGGAACTGCAGAAAATTATAGGCAGCTAATTCAGCTAAAACTTTTATAGGCAATCAGACAGGACCAAGACTTCAAAAAAGTTAATACAAAAGATAAGAATACTTTACAACTGAGCACAAGGTAGGCTTCATGATAAAGATAAGATGACTATATCTACATACTTCCCTAAATAGTGACTGATATTCTAAGTAGGTATCAGTCACCTTGGTGGGAAAGCAAGATCTCCTGACAAATCCCTTCCAGGAAAGGTCCTTATTCTTTCCATGTAGACTTGCTAATAACTTGCTTCCTCCTTGGATCAATATTACCTGACTATTTTTATAATCTTATATTGTATCCTATAAATATGTACACTGACTATGTGTTAATTAAAAACAATTAAATTTTTTAAGGAATCTTTTTTCTTTTGATTTGATTTTCTCTTAATTTTACACATTTCACAGTTATTTGTGGACAATCCCTGATTTAGACTAATTGGGAGCTTCTGAATTACTTGTAAGGCTTCTGATATATGGGACATGGGAGTAAAGTCCCAACCAGACTGGACACAAACCTAGACTGCTGGACATCCCAGGTAGCAGTCTAGATACTCCAAAATCCGAAAAGTGTGGTGACTGAGTCTGCAGAACTAAGCAATGCTGCTAGCTGCATCCTTCTGTCTCTTGGTCTCTCTCTTCCTGGTGCTTAGACAACAGTCGCATCAATCAGCAAACCTTCCTAAGAGACTCCCCTGCTGTTCATTCCAGGCTAACTCTTATGAAAGGAGTACAAAGTGCTTGTGCCTTTACACGTACTTGGCCCAGTGATATAAAGGGCCCTTACCCTTGAGGAGATGTAAATTATAAGGTACAGGTCTAGGATCCAAACCTGGTGTAACCTCTAACTTGTTCTGTGATGGCTGTAACACATTAACACAAATATGTAGCTTTAAATAGCCCATATTTATTATCTTACATTTCTATCAGTCAGACCTCTATATGGTTCTCAAAGATCAAGTTCAAGTGTCTCTAGCACAGAATTTTCTCCGTTGCCTTTTCCAGCTCCTTTTCCAGCTCCAGGAAGGCTTATGGCCCTTCCTCCACCTTCAAAGACAGAATTGTGCCATGTCTCTCGGACTTAGGTGGGAAAGGTTCCTTACGTTTAAGGAGCCACCTGATTAGATTAGTTTATCAGGTAACAAGCTCCTTGTTAGAATTCTTTATATAGCCCAGACCTTTCAACTTGCCAGTGTCATACAGAGGAGAGCTTAGTTTCAAAGTTTAATCACCAGTGTGGGCAGAATAATGGCCTCCCAGAAAAGTCCATGTCCTAATTCTGGGAAACTGTGAACATATGACCTTCTGTGGTTTAAGGGACTTTGAAGATCTGACAAAGTCAAGAACTTTGAGATGGAGAAATGATTTTGGATTACTGGTGTGGACATTTCTGCAACTCATTATTCTACCTGCCCTGGTAATTAACCTTTAAAACTAGTTCTCTCTGTTACACCTGCAAGTCAAGAAGTCTGGGCTACATCCTTTCCCAAGCTCTTCTCAGCCCTATTTTACACAGGTGTGCAAATGTGAAGAATTTAACAAGCAGCTTATTACATGATACACTACAGGTGCAGGTGGGCAGCATGCACTCTCCACTCCGCTGTCCACTCTTACAGTTGTCCCATTTGCCATAAAGACCTAACTACACACAAACATGTTAGTAAACAGACTAAATGATTTGTGGAGAGAATTACAAAAGGACAATTACAAACTACAGCTTGTCTCTCAGCAAAAGCAAGGGAATGATCATGCTGCTTACTACAGCACAATTGTGTTTTAGATCTGGGTTGACTCATTGTTTGACAGGGCTAAAGTCAAACAATTGTCCCTCAGCCATCTGTTCCCACTATTTATTCAGCCTTTGTGTAGTGTCCTCTCCTATCTTCATGCTGTCAGTAAGCGTGCAACAATAATAAGTCACTATCCTGCTCCACATTAGAGGGTGTTGGAGTTAATTCTGAACGTAAAACCTAAAACTAAGGTTTATTTATATCAACTCAATTCTGCATCAAATACAAAATACACCATTAAGTCCTGAGACTATTTTAGTTTCTCTGAGGGCATTTCCTCTGCATAAACCACAGTCCTGTACAGTATTTCCTGTAAAGTAACCATATCATTTTTTTTTCTCAGAATAGGGGCCTTAGGCAGCTGCAAACACCAGCAGCCTACCAAGTTCACTGTATCTCCTGTAGCCCAACATATGGGTGCAGATCATAGCTATGAAAAATGATTCAGAGCCTCTATTTTTAAGGTATCCTAGCTCTCATCATACTACTTTCTAGTAGGTGCCAATACAGTCTTACTAGATTTAAATTCTTTTTAAATCTACATTCGAATAGCCACAGCACCCACCAGAGTTTTGTCCATGTTCAGGGCAGAGGCTTCTGAGTTAGATATCTAAATGCACCCCATGGTTGGATAAGCTCTTTGACCAGTCATTGATGGGGAACCTAAACCAGAGCCCACAACAGTTTGCTCAACTGGACCACAAGGTTGACTTAAAACAACTAGATCGGACAGAAGCAAACACGCTCATCCAAGTGTGAAGCAGAGTACAGTGAGTGGCCACAGAAGAGGAGGGGAAGGGAAGACAAGGACCTTGCCGCAATACAATCTGCTTATGAGAGCAATGCAAGACTGGGCAGGAACTTTACCAGCAATCCATTCTCTCCATTTGGAAATGAGAAGATTAAGTCAGGTGTGGAGGCACATGTGGAGGCACATACTCCCAGCACTTGGGAGGCTGAGCCAGGAGGATTATTGCAAGTCTGAGGCCAGCCTGGGCGACATGGTGAGTTCAAGAACAGTGTGAACTACACAGCGAGGATCAGCCTCATTTAAAAAAAGAAGAAAAGAAAAGCAATAGAAGATTGTAATTAACCACTTAACAGTTTTCCCCCGAGCATCCCTTAGACAGTGCAATGCTTCCCATACCGACTATCCCACACATCCTGAGCACCATTCAGGCAACCATCATTTCAACCAGTTATTTCCCACTTGCAGGAGATACTTACGTCTCTTTGTTTTCTACTGATTATTTTTTAATACTTTTTAAATTTTGAATATTGTATTTGCCTTTAGTATTTGTTTCTAGTAAAATCTAATAATAAGTTCTAGTTACTTTCTTTTACTGCTTCATGTTTACTTGTGAATGAAAAATAACCTATAATTTTGTGCCACAATCTATAAAAACTTTATCATAAGTACAAAAATTGTTGAATAAATATGACAGAACTTCATTTTACATTTCTAGTTATATTTTCTTATACAATTAATGGGAAAAAATGCAATTCTGTTGATGTGGTGTTTGATCAGAATTGATCATCAATTCTGTTGTGATGGTGTTTGATCATTTAAATGGTTAAGGCTGGTTAAAGGCTGGTTAAGTGGTTAAAGGCTCTCCTAAATTCAATGCCTGAAGAACAACAGCTCACCACTGAATCAGGAAGTGCCTAGCACAGCGTCAGCACAGCAGTTTGAAAGATGGTAACAGAACAACCTCAGAGCCAGCTGGCCCTGCTGACCTGGACTCAATGGTCTGAACAACGTCCTAGCCTACTGGCAATTTGAAAAGCAACTCCCTTAATTGTCCCATATCTTTACAGTACATTTTCCAATTCACAGTTTCTGTTTGTATCTGAACTTATATAAAAGAATCTAACATGTAAATTTTAACTGAAGTTTTCTGTAATTACAAATTCTTCTAACTGAACAATCTATATATAAGATACAGTGGATATTATGGTTTGCATTTATATGTTCCCCCAAAGTCCCATCCAGATGAGAAGGAATTTTCATTTTCACCGATAGTTGAATCTTGACTGTAGGATGCTGGGATTAAGGATGTGCGGCTGCTAAATCGCTAGTCCCACCCTAATCCCAGTCATCTGGAAGGGACAAAAGAGGCAGGAAGATGCAAAGAACTCTCTCTCCCTCCTGCTGCCACTCCCACACCACAGGCTCCAGTTACTCTCTCTCTTGTTCCCTTTGCTGAGTTGTGCACTCCAGGTTGCTTCTCCTCTGTGATGTCTGTCTGTCATCCCTGCTTCGGAGCCGGCAGATTATGGACTGAAACCTCTACAAACTGAAAACCAAATAAATCCCTTCTCTTTTAACTTTGGGTGTCGGGCATTTTGCCTCCACAATGAGAGAAAAGTAACACAGGTATCTTTAACACTTTACTAAAAATGGTTTGCTTTTTCCGTCTTCCCACTACTTTATGGTTTTGAAAATATGTTTTAATATGAAATGTGATGAGAATATAGAGTGAATGCTGCCAACTAGTATCACCCAACAAAAGACGGGGAGGCCTGTACTTCAAGAAGCAACACATCAAATTTTACTAACACTGTGTAACAAGTTTCAAATATGGCTGCGCTCAAAGCATTTTTAACCAGTCTTTAACATGAAGCAAGTCAATACAACATTTGTTCCAAGCATTTTTAACTACCAAAAAAAAGCTACAGTTTCTCAGTATTACCAGAGTTGCCTAATTGTACCACTTCAGCTTCCAGCTTTATAAAAAAATGTCAGTGATTGAGGTGACTCTATGGTTCTGATCCTGACACTCAAGTTAAAGCTTCTCACTGGAAATCAACCACTTCTTAACATCAGCATGAAGGTGATGGTGCTTTTTAACCTTGACGGAATTGTGTAAACTGAGATTGTACCCAAGAACACTGCAGGGGAATGCTGGGATGTTAGGGGTTTATTAGGGCAGTTAAGAAACGAGGAGCAGAGAAAATGGCCTGAAGAATGGACAGTCTCATCCTCCATCCTGACCATGTTGTGTGTCACACACTGATCTTAGTAGGGCAATTTCTGTCATATCACAATATGACAAGGTGTTCTCATCCACATTTTTTATTGGATCTGCGACCATACAGCTCGTGGCTCTTCTTCAAAGTCAAAATGATCACTAAAGGAAAACATCTTGAATTGATTCAGAATATCAAAGCAACCATGGCAACTCAAATAAACACACTCAGGCAGGCCCCCATTGGGCAAAGCCCTACTTCCTGTCATATTCCTGGCGTATGTGTGTGCCACTGTTAACACTTTCACATCTTTTCTCTCATGAATAGGATCCTGGGGTCCTTGAGGACAAAATCTGATTTTTCACTCTATTCCCACAATACCTGACACTGAAATTAACACATAAGGAACATTCAGGAAATAGTGAAAATAGATGAATAATTAAATCAGTCTCCCTCTTGAGGGCTTGCACTCTATTTCTTTGAGTGGGTTTATGTTGCTTTAAAAATTAAATCACTGTGAGGGCCGGGGAGTTAGCTCAGTGGTTCCGGCGCCTGTCTTGCAAGCGCAAGGACCTGGGTTCGATTCCCCGGTAACCACATAACAATACTGGGTGTGGAGACCCACACCCAGCAGCAACCAGTACCACATACCACAGTGCCGGGCGTGGTGGCTCACGCCTGTAATCCCAGCACTCGGGAGGCAGAGGCAGGAGGAT
>PVIR01025365.1:0-13285 GCA_004026965.1 Petromus typicus | reverse complement strand
TAAATCACTGTGATAGCTTAGGTAATATATTCACTTTTTCTATATTGTTTGCAGAATATTTTGAGAGGGAGCACTAATTAAGGCAGCTATTATTATCTGCTTTCCTGGAAATTTTTTCCCACCTTATTGGTAGCTTAGGGTATCTACAGTGAAAGAAGCTATAAACTGTTAATAGCAATAACTATCAGTAGTCACGTTCCTACCATGAGGGAAAATCGAATCTACAAATAAAGCAGAGCAGGCCTACTGAAGAAAAGGAGAGATAAAAGTCAAGGACAGAGAGAATACTATTTCAGTTTTCTGTTCCAACTGTTTCTCCATCCTGCCATCCCCAACATTCTGTTCCAACTGACAGTGGAAATTAGCAGCCAAAAAATTCTCTATTTCATGCCCTGCATAAACAGTCAACGTAATAGCTGATAGCTTTGGAGTTGGACTACTTAAATTCAAGTCTTGACTCTAATACTTACATCTTAAGCAAGTTATCTACAACTCCTCTGTATCTCAGTTTCCTCACATGGAAAATAGGCATGATAATAGTTCCTAGCTAATGAGGCCATTAATCTGAATGGGAAGCTCTCGACATAGCACAACTGCATATGCTTAGTATTTAATAAACATTAATTTTTATTAGTACTAGTGTAGTTCAAATCAGATTTTTATCATTTACAATTCAAAAAATTTACAAACCAAATATAAATTTAGATTACATCTTAAAATTATTTTGTGGCATTGGGGATAAAAAATTGGGGAATCTATATTTTGAAGGGATGCGTTTGAATTCCCTGGCAATCTTTTGGAAGGATGAGAAGGCATATCAAACCTCTATTCTAGTAAAGAGATTCAAAAGGAGTTGGGACATGAAAAGCTAAACTTCATTCCATACTGTCTTCACTGAGTCCTCCTGCTCATGATATTCTGGAGTGATAAACTCAGAGTCTAGAAAATACATCACTGTGGAAACCTAAAAAACACTCTAACAGAATAAGGGGGCACTATGATGAGGTTCAGACAAAATAATTTTCCTAGAAGACAGAGAACATCATGATAATGGCACAAGCCTGAGAACAGAAGAAGATTTCTCATGGAGTTATCTTAAGAAAGATATACTGTCTAGTAAAGGTTTCTTCTTTTGAATGTATGGAACTATCAGCTCAGTCAGTTATTTTTTAAGATTTTTCATCCTATAATAAATAATTTTGTCCTATTACCTGCAACCATCTATCACAGTCTATCACATACATATTT
This sequence comes from Petromus typicus, assembly GCA_004026965.1. Taxonomy (NCBI): domain Eukaryota; kingdom Metazoa; phylum Chordata; class Mammalia; order Rodentia; family Petromuridae; genus Petromus; species Petromus typicus. The sequence continues at coordinate 12,037 of PVIR01025365.1, read as the reverse complement.
CTTCTGAGATGACTTCATAGTGGGAAACTGAGTGACAGCCAAGGTGAGGGTGCTCTTGGCATTGACCCCCACAGCACCAGGAGAGAGAAGAGTTGTCCTGCATTCTAGGTGATGATCAGCACCAGAAGCAGCAGGACCCCAGGTACAACTGGGAACAAGACAGAGCTGGAGAAAAAATGTAGGGAAGTAACTGCTGTGTGGACAACCAAGTAAACTCTCATCCCAAGAGCTAATGGAAGAAGACCTGGGAGAGGAGGCAAAGCACAGTGGTAAACATTTGACTTACAAGTCTTCCCAGCAACAGCATCTTCCAGTAAACAGGCAATACCTACTCCATCTGAACTACACAACACTCAGGGGAAAACAGCAAATTTTGTTTCAGTAGTGAATTTCACTTTAACTTTAGTCTTACATACTTTTTCCCTATTAAGCTGGAAAAAATGGTTCATTTTATATTTACTGTGAGAAATAATGTTTTCATGTCTACTTGAGAGACAAAATCAAATCATCATATACTCTCCACTTGTTGTTAATAATGGCTTCTTTAAATACACAGGAAACCAAAGGGAAATAGAAGTGTTCCCACAGGATGCTGTCCCCAAAGGGAAAGGGCTCTGAAAAATAATCCTTGCTAAATCAGGATAGTAATGGAAATAAAGAAATACACAAGGTTTAAAAATGCACCTAATATCAGCACATAGCAGCTTCAGCTAACTATTGTATGTTTTACCAAATACATGAACTTACTCATTATAAAACATGATCCATTCAATACAGTGCTTTCTTCACAGAGTATTTTGAGAAACAGACAAATTGATTTTCCTCTACTAATTTCCTGATTTAAAAAAAAGTATTTTCCAAAGTTTCAGGTTTTACTGGAGACAACAAAAGAGAAATATAATTCTCAGTTTCAATTACATTACAATGAGTTTTGTTTTCCCCTTCTGTCATCTCACTGAGGCACCTCTAGTTCCCAGAAAGGCCACTCCTGAGAGGCACAAATGAGCTATCAGGCTCCAACCAGGCTCTGGTATCAGGCTACCAATGCCAGACTATCAGTCTGAACTGTTTATTTAAACAAAACCAAAACTGCACCTATGACTCATACAATGTTTTTGAAAGGGGTATATACAAAGTGTGTTTCCTCGTAAAAATAGTAAAATTCCTAATTTCTCCCTTCTCTTTTTCATTTGCCTATTGCTTTGTAAGCAAAATTTATAAGCTTCAAAAGAAATAAATTGAAGTCACAAGCATTTTCCCAAAAGCCTTCACTGGTTGCCAACAGGACTACTCAAAAGCTGACATGAGATATGAGATTCCCATAAATAAGATGGGAAATCAAAGAAAAGTAAAAATACTGTGAGTCACTGAAATACTATTGGAAATATCATGGTTGATGTCACTCTGTTGAACATATACCATTACTATTGTCCTCCTGGAAACCAATAGTTACATTCAAAATATTCTAAACTGGGAGATACTAGGTAGAGGACAATATACTCCTCTATGAATTTTCATTTACCAACTATCTGAATAAAGCCAAAATCAAGACAAGACATGAAACATTTTTGTGAACAGATAACAAAATATATCTAATCTACTGACTTGATAAATATTAAATGCCATTTCCCCCCTGACAGACATCCTAAAAATTCAACATTCCTACTTTAATAGTTAATTTAAGTAGTCTATCAAGTTTATTATATAGACAGTAAAACTTTGTTTTATTCTTATACTCTCTTGTTAACTAGTATTCAAAGATTCGCTGAAATCTACCAAAAACAGTATGAAATATTTCTTATTCTTATAAAAATCAAGCTCATTATGAATATAAAGGCAAATATGCAAATCTTTTCCAAAATCATAAACATTGCAAAGACATAAAAGATCTCTTAATCAGTCACAAGAACAATGACAAATTCCTCCCCACATCTGGTGATCTCCATCAAGAGTCTGAGAATTGCCTTTCTAAAAATATGTGCTAAACTGACAGGACTATCAATTAAAGTATTAAGCAATCTAGACAAGATGACTATCAATTTTCATAACACTAAATAGGGAACAAATGTTAATAGGAACAATCAAGAGAGACAATTAAGCAAAAAGAATATCTATAATCTCAAGTCATCACCTTCCCCTGAACTCATGGGGTTTGTCTTCAAAGAATAAATTATCATTAGATTTGCTCTTGATAACTTTCTCAAAGGCTGCAACAGTACCATGGATCAGAAAGCCCAATTTTCTTCGCAAGTGATTTTAAAATATTTGCACAAGATTCCAAAAACCTATAAAATTGTCTTTATTTTCAGGGTTTATCAGCTTTGATATCATCCTTTGAGGCAGTAATTGATGTGGGGATATTTGCACAATGAACTATTAGCAGCTGACTGTTACCATTGGTGATTAAAGGCAGCAGCAGAAAAAAAAATGTCCAGGGCCAGGGATTTAGCTCAGTGCTTTTGGAGCCTGCCTTCCAAGTGCAAGGGCTGGAGTTCAGTCCTGTTAACTACATACAACAATGCCAGGCACAGAGACTCACACCCATCAGTAATCAGAACCACATACCACAGTGCTGGGGGAGGTGGCTCACCCCTGTAATCCCAGCACTTGGGAGGCAGAAGCAGAGGATTGCTGTGAGTTCAAAGCTGAGCTCAGGGCCAGCCTGAACTACAAAAGTGAGACTGTCTCAAAAAAAAAAAAAAAAGTCCAAAGTACTTATGTTTAATTTTTTTCCCCAAAACTCAACAAGAGGCAGATGAACTTTCCATTAACCTAATTAAGGCAAATTGTTCAAGTCATAATCTTTTTTTTGAGACAGGGTTTCACTGTTTGTAGTTTAGGCTGGCCCTGAGCTCATTATGTGGCCCAGGCAAGCCTCAAACCCAGCAATCCTGCCTCTGCGTCCCAAGTGCTGGGATTTCAGGCGTGAGCCACCACACCCGGCATTCAAATCATAACTCAATGGTCCACTGGAGCTGGGATTCATTAACCAATGTGAATTTTGTTTAAAACCTCTAAGACAATAGCAACATATTTTCCATGGCAATAAATTATTCAGTTGTAGACAACTGAAAATATTAAGTGTTGAAAAGATTCCACTTCAGCACTTTTAACTGCTGTTTCATGTCACAGACCTCCTTGTGTTTTGCGTTTGTTGGGAGGGTTTACATGTTTATCGTCATGTCTGAGCTTTTATTTTTTTTAACTTTAAAAAAGCTTTAGTTATAACATATTCAGAATAAATGCAGAATGAGAGCTACTGATGGTTCTGCTGGACGACTTGCCCTTCTCCTTAGTCAGCTCATGCTGAACCAAGTGAAAGAGCTGCCTGGAGAACATGAAGAAGCGGAAGATACACCTGCTGTATTAGTGGGAAACTCCAAATTCAAAACCAGTCTTGTCACTGTAGAATGTATGAGTACCATCTTCATTAAAATGCTATCCTGAGCAAAGCAGAACCACATGGACCTTGTAATAAAAAATGGCTTTATTATTTAACTTAAGAAATCATTCAATATACTAATCCACCCTTAAGTTAACAATACTTAAAAGTGAAAAATCCACTCAGCTATGAGAAAACTCTCATTTCCTTTCTATTTCTTTGCTACTAAATGGATTATATTAAAAACATGATCCTCATGTAAAGAACAACGTATGGAACCAATAAAACAATATAAAATTCCTTTCTAAAAACGTGTAAACTCTAGTTTCTTCTAAGCCCTCCTCCAAACTGCTGCTTTTGACATTTTAACTACTGTATTTCTGTCTGAGTTTCTTCTCACCGAGACACAGTATCTCAGATTCACCAATGACAGGAGGTAAGATCTAGTTTGACTCAGTTTGTGAAAGTTTCAATTCATTATTGAGTGGATATAAGGCTGTGGGGCATGGCAGGGAGAAACAGCTCATGGCATGGCTGACAGAGGCAGAAAAGACAAACCGAGGGAGGAGGAAAGGAAATAAATCCAGGCCATACCCCCAGGGATCTACCTCGGCCAAACAAACTTCAACCTCCAAAATCACGTTCACCTGTAGACGTATGGTGCCATGGTCCAATCAACTCACAAAAGTCTCACCTGTAAGTGCACATGGCGGACATCTAGACACAAACTATAACAATTTATTTAAACCATAATATGAGGTGTTCTTTTTGTTGTTTTTGTTTGTTTGTTTGTTTGTTTGTTTGAGACAGAGTCTCGCTTTGTGGTTCAGGCTGGCCCTGAGCTCAGCCTCAAACTCACATCACAGCAATCCTCCTGCCTCTGCCTCCCGAGTGCTGGGATTACAGGCGTGAGCCACCACGCCCAGAACTGTGGTATGTGGTACTGGTTGCTACTGGGCGTGAGTCTCCACACCCAGTATTGTATGTGGTTAACTGGGGATCGAACCTGGGTCCTTGCGCTAGCAAGACAGGAGCCGGATTTGAGTTAAATCCCCAGCCCCTGAAGTGCTTTTTGTTTTATATTGGGCATTGAAATGGGACCTTGTGCTTACAAAGCAAGTGTGGGAACTACTGAGCTACCTCCTCAGCCGCTATGACAAATTTAAATCTAATAAAATGGAGTATAAGGGAAATATCAAGAAATTTCTAGATTAGAAAATCCTGGAAGTATGAATCACAGCTATTAATATTTGGGTGAACCTTCCATAGAAATTAAATCACTCAAGCAAGTATATTAAATTTAATTAACTGGATAAAGAAGATGTGGGTTTTTTAATAAAATAGAGTTTTACTTAAGCATAAACAATGATAATTTTGGGTCATTTATACTCATTTGGATGTACCTTGAGGACATACTTATAAGGAATAGATAGGACACAACTGTGTAAATACCGTAGCATTTCCCTAGTATGAGAAACTGAAGGTGTAAATAAGTTCCAAAATGTATGATAGGTACTGTGAAATAGAAAAAAATGCTCAAAAGGAAAAAGGAAAAGCGATAGGGTAAGTGAAAAAGGGGGTAAAAAATTGATGGTTAAAAAAAGGAAAAGCTTGAGCTAGGGATTTAGCTCAGTGGTTCAAGCACCTGCCTTTTTGAGTGCAAGGTCCCTAGTTCCATCCCCTGTAACCACATACAACAATGCCAGGTGTGGTGACTCACGCCCATCAGCAATCAGTCCCACATAGCACAGTGTCAAGTGTGGTGGTTCACACCTGTAATCCTAGCACTTGAGAGGTAGAGACAGGACGATTACTGTGAGTTTGAGGTACACCTGGCTACACAGTGAGCTCAGGGCCAGCCTGAACTACAAAGAGAGACTCTGTCTAAAAAAAAGGAAAAGCTTATGTGTATAGGAAGTGGGGCTGTATGGATGGTAGGAGAATGGGAAAAATGAGAATCAAGATGTATCATGTACTGGTACAAATCTCAAAATTGAATATCATCATAATGTATGTATAAACTGTACCAATAAAATCAATTTTTAAAAATAAATAAATCTCTCTAAATATTTTTGAAATTACCAGATTGCTTTAAGCAGGGATCTACAGAACTGTAACATATCTGACAAGTTTAAATAATTTACATGTTTTTTAGATATATTTGGAACTGGGGGTGTTTGTTTTATTTTGGGTTTTGTTTTGCTAAGCCAGATAAAAATCTTAGAACTCAAGTTCCTAAGATTATCTCAAAACTTCTCGAGAGTTTCTTCATGAAAAGACATATTTTTGTCGATCATTTTATCTAGAAGCATATATGAAAACACAATGAATAATTCTGGATTGTTGATCAAGTTCCCGGCAAGTAACAATCCTAAAATATTTATAAACTGTTTATCATTGTAGGATTTAAATTGTTCGATTCTCACAAAAAACATTTACTGATCCTCTTATACTGTGAAAGCACTCTCAAGTCTTTTAAAAATTCCCTGCATTAGAGGAAAATCAATGTTCATTCTAAACTCAAAAAGCAGCTGAATAAATCCAGCAAAAACCTTTCAGAAATGATCATCACCATTAGTACCTTATCAGAAAATTAAATTCAAAGCATGTATAAAACTGCTAGAGAAAACTTTATTCTTTGACTTATGGAACATGACAACCAAATCTAATATCTAAATATTGATGCAATGCTTGTTAAGTTAAAACAGATTTTGGAAATTTTTCAATTTCACTTGTGTGCTTCAGAAGATCTCCTTTAACTTTGGACTGCACGGTGGAAAAAGGTCCTTGCAAAGGGAACCCTTCTCCACTGCTGGTGGAAATGTAGACTTGTACAACCTCTGTGGAGATTCCTCAAAAAACTAGGATTGGACTACTGTGAAATAGAAAATACTCAAAGTGAAATAGGGTAAAGGGGGAAAAATAATGAGATTATAACAAAAAAGAAAAGAAACAAATTATATGTATATGGGGGGGTGGTAGGGTGGGTAGGGCTATGGGAAAAAATGAGAATTAAGTTGTGTCTTTTACTGGTACAAATCCCCACTGTGGAGTGCAATTATGATGTGTACATGTAATGTACCAATAAAGATTTCAATTAAAAAAAAAAAAAAAAGAACTAGGATTGGAGGTCCCATTTGACCCGGCCATCACTCTGCTGGCATATACACAAAGGAATTAAAAGAGTCATTCACAGTGACATGTGCACCCATGTTTATAGCAGCTCTGTTTGTGATTGCTAAGTCTTGGAAACAACCCAAATGTCCATCAACTGGAGACTAGATAAAGAAGATGTGGTTCTTTTATAGAATGGAGTATCACTCTGCCATTAAAAATGATAAGATCAAGTCATTCATATTCAAATGGATGTATCTTGAGGACATTCTCATAAGCGAAATTAACAGGTCACAGATGTGTAAATATTATATCTTTTCTTTGGTATGAGAATATGAAGTTGTAAATTAGTTGTAGTATGTTTAGTTGATATTGCAAAGTAGAAAATATTTAAAGGAAAGATTGTAAGGGTAAATAACGAGGGGGAAAATGAATGTGGTAATAATAAAGAAAAAAGAAAACAAAACAAAACAAAAAAAGAAAAGAAAAGGTCATACATAATACCAGAGTTCAGAAGAAAGTAATAGTAGTAAGTAAACAAGAAAATGCCTCCCCTTAACATTGATCTACACAGACAAGATAGAAAGTGCTAAACATCCAACAGTAAAGAGCATCAAAGACATATAGCCTCAGTGATAAATAATGTTAGAGCACTTGGTATGTTTCTGAGAATTGAGAGAATTAATGGAAACAAAGACACAGGACTAGACAAAATATCAAATTACTGAAGTAAACAAAGACAAACACAAACTCTCACAAAATGCAGAGAAAATAGCACAAGAAAATAAGAAAAGAGGAGAAAAAGAGACCTACAGGATCCAAACAAAATATAGAAAAGAAATATCTGAGATAGAAGACAAAGCAAATGAAGATGAAACATGAAGGAGCTAATAGAAGAAAATTTTCCAGTAGGGCTACAAATGGAAAAGGCTTCCGTAGTATCTTGAAACTTTAATGAAAAGAAAATAACTCCTAGACATATCATGATGATTTTAATTTAAAATCTCAAGGACAAAGAAAAAGTTTACAAGTATCCAGAGAGAGAGAAAGCAAGTTATATGTAACAGGGCAAAAGTCAAGCTCACCCCGTATTTCCTAATGCCAGAAGACAATAGAATGATATCTCTATTTTAAGGAAAATAAGTTTGAACCAAGAACTGTATATCCTGCTAAGTTATTATTTCTGTATGGAGGCAACTGGAAGATATTCTTAGATACTCAGGGTTAAGAAAAATCTATCAATCAAGCACCTTCTCTGAAAAATATTGCTGAATAATGTACAGCAGACAATAGAGGATATGAATTTAAAATAAAATTAGGGAAGTAATATATGAAAGAACTAGTTAAGAAGTATGACATTTAGCAGGGGATTTAGCTCAGTGAACCAAGGTTTTAGCTCAGTGGTTCAGGAAGTACCTCACAAGTGCAAGGTCCCAAGTCCAATCCCCAGGACCCAAATTTTAAAAATACTTTTAAAAAAGAAGTATGCAGTCTAATATTATTACAGATAGAGTAATAAAATTAAATGCAAAAATAGATTTATACGGTATATCTAAAATTAAGGTTAAGTAGTTTTAAGCTGTCGATGAACATGCCAAATATTCAAGGTACTGGGCAAGTAAATGCTATCTTATTTTTGCCATGCAATATTATAGATCAAAAAGGACATTAAGCCAAAATGCTTTGTCACTGTGGACAAATACAATAAACATATTGTAAACATTAATTTGACAAAGTTGGAAAATGGTACAATTTTACTTCCCCTATGTTTAATTACAGAAGGGAAACACTAGCAGGTTTGTCCACAATGTTAATACTAATAGTATAAGAAGAAAACTTCCAAAGTACCAGCTGAAAACATATGTATAAAACCCTATTTCATAAACTGAACTGGAAAAAAATGGTAGTTATTGCATTCTATAGAAATTCAATTTACAGTTTAAATCAATTCGTCATTCAGTTGTGGAAAAAATACTACAAGGGAGAGCTTCAAGTCTGGCTAGGGCAAGTGAATCGTGTGCCTGTCTCCTGAGCCTAAAGGTTGAGACTATCTCCCTACAGATTCGGGACCCTTAGGGGCTCGAGCACACTCTCGTGGGAGCACACTCGCTCCCAAGCGTTGAACCTTGTCAGTGGCCATCTTGGTAGCCCCGCCCCTCTTTGTCTCTCTCGCATCGCCTTACCATCCCCCATAGCTAATGCCATTTAGACCACCCACTCACAAAGCTCTCTTATTGGGCAAAACCCTAGGTCAATCCTATAGACCATGCTTTCCTCCTAGCCTTCACCCCGCCCTGTGTCCTTTTGATATATATGTGACGCTTAAGCCTGAATAAATCGGAAGTTCCAGAAACATTCCCCAGGGTCTGTGCTTGACTCTGTGCTTCACCCTCTCCGGCCGGGAAAACCTCACATAGACAACAACCAACAATAATATATGTACATTCCAAGTTTTTTGGAATGGAAAAATAGAGTAAAAAATTAAGAAAAAGTAAGAAAAGCAAAACAGCAAGGAAGCAAGCAGTGATTGAGGTTAAAAAAAAATGAGTTCTACTTAAAAACTGGCTAAATTCTCAATTAGTGAGATCCAAATTAAGTCATAAATCAATGTCTGATTAGGTATACACACATCTGTATAGAACAAAAGTTAAAGGGTTTAAAGAAAATAGAAACTGTGGAACATTGACACCTGACGGGACTGTTACACTGGAAGCTGGCTGACTGTAAGAAAAGCCCAAGTCTTTGAAAAGAAAGAGACTAGAGATCTCAGATGCTGCTCTGACAGCTACAAGCTAATGAGGGCTAAACAAGGTAGACCTAACCCAAGACCTATGGCAGGAAAGGATACAAGCTCCTGAAGAAAATTCACTGCAAATGGGCCCTCATCTAGCTCAATACATAGGCTCAAATGTCACATGAGTAGAAGGAAACCAACTTAGGTACCATGGGCTGAGCAGTGCTGGAACTTCAGGGCAGGCCGGCACCAGAGAAATGCAGCTGCTCTGGAACCACAGAAGATCAGTCTTCAACATCACCACACTAAAGGGCAGCTACAGATCAAGTTCCACATGCGACTTGAGCAGCTCTAACTAAAACCCTATGAAAGAACTAGTTAAGAAACACATAAACCTCAGAGACTTTTGAATAATTTAGAGTAGGAAATACTTCAAAAGAGCAATGTGAAACTTCTGTTAAGAGTGATGCCCACGCCAGGCCCTCAGCAGGCTGAAGTAGGCTGACCACAAATTAACCCTCTCGATAGGTAGGGGATGGATGGATGGACAGATGGATGGATGCAGGTTAGACAAGAGCCTGAGAATGTAGTTAAATAGCAAAGTATCATTAAATTTGATACCCAGTACTTAAAAAAAAAAATCCAAGCAAGCAATTACAAAAAGAGAGATTTACAGGGGCAGGGGATTTAGCTCAGTGGTTCCAGCCTTGCAAGAGCAAGGTCCAAATTCAATCCCCAATAACCACATACCACAATGCCAGGCATGGTGGCTCACACCTGTAATCCCAGCAATCAGAAGGCCAAGGGAGGAGGATTACTGTGAGCTCAAAGCTCACTTCGGCTACAGTGAGCTCAGAGCCAGTCTGAATTACAAAGTGAGATCCTGTCTCAAAAAAGAAACACAGAGAGAGAAGGAGAGAGAGAGAGAGAGAGAGAGAGAGAGAGAGAGAGAGAGATTTACATGCCAAGAGGATTCATGCTGGTTGCTTAAATGGTTTTTCATCAACATGTGTGCACTGGACAATAACAATCTTTCAAGCCGTCTAAGGTGAGTGCCCTGGGACACCTGCACCCAGGAAACAGCTCTGTAGCATTTCATTGGGATTTTTCTTTTTCTTTTGGTGGTACCAGTGATTAAGCCCAAGGTTTTCACACTGAACTACACCCCAAGCCTTTTATTATTTTCAGTTTTGATGTGGGGTTTCACTAAGTGCCTAAATAACCCAGGGTCAGCTGGAGTTACAGTGATCCTGCCTCAACCTCCCAGGGTGCTGAGATTAAAACATGTACCACTGGGAAAGATTTCTTGAGAGCAAGAAAGCCAGGCAAACAGCTCCAGCACCGTAAATCACCACACGGTGTCAAGTGCTATCCTGGGATTTAAGTGGATCTCTGAAGGGTGAGATGCCTGGAATGAGAACATCATGATTAACCATTCATCTGGATACAAAATACTGGGACACTAGCCTGGCCTATCAGCATAGGCTGGGCAGGAAGAGGTCCTTCTATCCCTATGCATACACCCCAAACACTACACATCAGGCTAGGCAGGTGAAAACACAAACTGTAGCTGACACAGTTTGAGGCATGCAGGGCCAAAGGCAGACATGTGAGCTCACAATGTAAAGACAGCTTGATTGAAGCAGGTCTCTGCTAATAAACCACAGAAGGAGGAAAGCACCAACACCTCCTGGTGTAGACAGAATCAACACCTGGGAATTTCCATACCCAAACCACTTAAAAAACCCTTTAAAACATTAAGTTAGGCATGTATCACTTGGTTTTCACAGCAAGCTCAAATTAATATTTATGTGGCAATATATTTAAGGTGCTAAAGAACTAAACCAGGCCGTCCCTACCCAGAATCTACTTTGACATAGCAGCTAATTTGGTTCACATCCTGGAAAGAAAAAACACTTGTTGAGCTTAAAGTCATCAACCACCTTCAGGGAAGGTGACATGACAAATCTCCTAAATGAAATATCATGCAAAAAATCAAAAGGAACATCCTTATCATAAAAGCCAAGCACAATATAAGTTACAAATTACCAGTGTGTGCATGCACACACATGTGCAGACACACACACACACTTCTTAGAATTTTCAAAATAATCTGACTCAGAAAAGATCAAGCCAAATAAACACTTTCAGGAAAGTGTCACTAAAATCCTCTTTTTGACATTATACATATCCATATTTGGAACTCTGAATGGCCCATATCAACCCAAACTCCAGGTTCCAGATTTACTCAGTCATTTCTTTAGTGATTATCTAGGCATTCTACATAAGTTAATCCTATTTTCACAATAATCTTTTACTGAAGAATTTTCATCCCATTCACAGACAAACGAAGCATGAATTGGAATGGGATGTTACCACAGGATGACTTCAGCTAATAAGTTCTAGGCTCATGTGTAGAATGAGCAATTGAAGCACAGGGTCAATGTCAAGTGAAAAGCAGATATATGTATTGACCAACATGGGAAGATGTTTTCAGAGCAAATTCTTGCCAACAAAAAGTATGGCATGTACAGAAAAGTGGTACCAGAATGACAGGAAAGTAAAAAGCACTACACCCAGTTAAGTCCAGGCTGCATCTCCCAACCCATGTGCCACTCATTAGGTCTTGGGGTAAAACTAACAGGAATGACTGACAGGGTGCTGAGTCTTCTCGGGGGCTATCAGCAGCACGCCCATCCCAAAATCCACTTTGATCTGAATACTATGTATTTATGAACCCTCACTAGGTTCAAGAAAGGAAAAAGTGACTAAAAGTCAACCTGGAGATTCAAAATGCTGGTGTTTCT
>PVIR01025364.1:0-25086 GCA_004026965.1 Petromus typicus | reverse complement strand
TAGGCTGGCATTTTTTGTGGGTTGATGGACATCTGTTCAGCCTGGGTTCTGTGCAGCTAAAACACATTTATTCTCTCAGCGCTCTCGAGGGGCTCTGTGCACTTTCAAGATGCCAAAGATAACATCTAGATCAGCAATTTCTCATAAATCACTGGAACATGGAACATGAAACAAGAAGGAGAAACCAGGAATTCAATAACAAATATGGCAAGGTGCACAAACAAGAGAATTGAAACCAGATGAAAAGGAGCTTTCAGTACAGAAGGTCAAGAAGCGTGTTTCTAATGTTCCCTCAAAGCCTCGGAATAAGCCCTCCGATTGTGCTTCTCTCCCACCGTTAACTTACTGCTTTTGAAATATTTCTGTGGTGGATTTAAGGCTACAGCATACAACTGAAAAAATTAGTGCAGTTTATTTTAGTTTGCTCAAGGCCTCAGGCCATTATGCAGTGAAGGGGAAAATCATGTTTATTGTACTTTTTAGGAGTACTGTGCCCATATGTCCTGAAATGCATTACAGATACGTGAACATGAATTTAGTTCAATATCCTCCATATATGTGTATTTTAACATGAAGTTATGAACATGATAATAATGTGACATACTGTTTGTAAACAAACATTTTAGGATTTCTGAGGAGACATCATAAGATGGATGCATGTTTGAACAGTTGCTGATTTATTAAGTATGGGAATATCTCTTTGAGTCTTGAAAAGCTGAATCCATTTATTCAGATATCTTCCACAGGGACAAGCTATCATTTGTCAATGAGTTTGAATTTATTTGGTGACAATTATAATAAATTATATAGATAAAATGACTTTAAAAAGCAATGTGAAATAATTAATAATGAAAGTAGTTTTGAAAATGTTTCCAAGGAAAAGCCATAAAATATGACCAATATTCCTCTACATCATAATTCAGTATATAAGTTAACTATCGGAATTTGGGGAATTTTGTTTTGCTTTATAATAAAGAGCCTCATTTTACTCCTTTATTTCAAATATTTGATTTTAAATTTAAGTGGAGAGGCAAGCACACTTTTAATACACATCCTAAAGAATCATTATAGACTAAGAAGTTATTTGCCAGATAGTCCACTGCAAATTTAGACTTATAAATATTTGCATGTTGTTTCTTAAAATCTGAATTTTAAAGACATATTTTGTGATTAGGTTAAACTGTCTTTAAGATATTAATACAACACATCTTGGTTCCTTCCAGATTTCCTTATATTTAATTTTTATCCTTGACTTCAGTTCCCAGTATCTGACTACCACGGCTGAATCCATGCAACACAGGTAGAAACCTTTCTCCTGTCAATCACAGCCTGCAGGCCTTTCAATGGAGGATTTTCTCAGGCAGTGACACAGTTTCTCTCAAAGTCAAAAACCTCAGTTTCATTTGTTTCTAGATTCCTTGCCGGGTAGGTCAGCATTATCACATGTGGCCAAGCATGTACTCTGGCCTCTGGTCCAAACCTCGACCCTTCTGCTTGGGAACCATGTTCTCATCCAAGAGCCTTGACTCTTTTTTTGCATCATTTTTCTTGGAGGGAAATTGGAAATGTATTATAGGTACTAACTTATAGGTTGTGAATTTTAATGATGCCGGTAAAAGCAAGGCTTCAAAGAGCTTCTGGCACATGGTAGATCTTGGTAAACAAATCTGCTATTATTAGTCCACTAGTATAAATGGAGTGAGCCTTTTATGTACACCTGGCCCTTCATAAACAATGAACCATAGATTGAAAATATTTAAAAAGTTGCATTGTAGGGCCGGGGAGTTAGCTCAGTGGTTCCGGCGCCTGTCTTGCAAGCGCAAGGGCCGGGGTTAGATTCCCCGGTAACCACATAACAATACTGGGCATGGAGACCCACCCCCAGCAGCAACCAGTACCACATACCACAGTGCCGGGCGTGGTGGCTCATGCCTGTAATCCCAGCACTCGGGAGGCAGAGGCAGGAGGATTGTGATGTGAGTTTGAGGCTGAGCTCAGGGCCAGCCTGAACCACAAAGTGAGACCCTGTCTCAAAAAACCTAAAAAAAAAAAAAAGTTGCATTGTCCTGAGCATGTACAGACTATTTGGGTCATTATTCCCAAATAATGTGGTCTAACAAGTATTTATACAGCATTTGCATTGTATTGGTATTATAAATAGCCTAGACATTATTTAAACTGCATAAAAGGATGTGTGTAGGTTAGTTATATGTGTAAAATTAAAAGGAAATTAAAATGAAAACATTGGAATCTTTTCAGAATGGAGTCTGGAGACTATCAGAGATGGGCTTGAGCACAATTCTGACTACTGCCTAAAAATGTGAACTTTGGTTGATTTTGACTAGAAAATAGGTGATTATATTGTTCCCAGAGACTCAAGATAGAGAGTAAGAGGTTACCAGGCCTTTGTTTTATAGATATTTGCACTGAGTGTATATATTCTTTTCTTTATCTTGCATTGATCACATAGACCCTGCCATAGACCACCCATTCTTTCCTGATTGGACTAGAAGTTTCTGACCGAGGAATTTTTATCACTTTTCACTGCTTGCTGATTTAAATTCCCACTTGGGCTCAGAATGTAGTTCAGTGGGAGAGCACTGCCTCGCAGGCCTGAGACCTTACCTTCAATCCTAGCATAATAAATAAAAATAAAACAACTCTCATCTTCCTGCCTTCTTTAAAACACTGATTCAGAGCAGTCTGAAATTTTATCTCTTAAATTGCAGTTTCTAAGTCTCTCAAATAAAACACTATTGCTTTTGAAACTTCTGAGTTTTGGTTGTCTACATATGCAAATACTATATCACATTATAAAAGGGACATCAGTGTGTGTGTTTGGGTAACTGTGAAGTTCCAGAACCTCTCATGTGGGAATGTTTTGTATCTGCCAAGGGATGACTTTAAGTTTTTTCTTTTAAATATAAATGCATTTTTGAAACTGAAACATAAATATTGTGCATGTATATAGGTTACCATATGATGTTTTAGTACATGAATACATTATATAATATTTAAGTCAGGGTAAACATAGCTATCTCCTAAAACATTTGTCATTTTTTGTAATGAAAATATTCAAAAATTTTGCCCTAGCTTTTTGAAAAACATAGAGCATTAATTATTTTTAGATTTAGACATAGAGAACTTTTTTCTGTATCTGTAAACATACTTTAGAACTATAGTTCAGTTTGTGGAGCTCATGATTCAGCTTATGGATCACTATAATTTATTGTATTCATCTCCTACATTAGTTATTAGAATTGTTTCTAAATTTTGCTGTTATAAATAGTGTGATAACTTTTTTAAAAATCCCACTTCTTTCAAATAATTGGAGTTTCTGAACCATTCTTTAGGGTGAGTACATCCTTAACCTTTTTGATTTTTTTTTTCTAAATTGGTCTCCAAAAATATATCAACTTACATGCACATATATAGGGAAAATATTACTGTGTATAGCTAACTATGCACATTTTAGTCCACATATCCATCATATTCCATCTCACTGCTTTAGCATATGGCTACTGTTGTACATTTACTTTGCACTCTCTATATAGAGAAATAGCTTTTAATAACTCAACCACCAAAATCTCTCTTATTACTATTATAGATAGCCAAGTTAGGTAAAAATATTATTGATGTAGGAAATGATGCCAGAGATGAAATACAAAATGTCTCCCAACCTGTTAGATGTCTGATTCACCAAGCTCATATTCTCTAAAAGTCAGAGAATAAATTCTAGGAACAACAGAGATTAAAAGTAGGGAGATATTTATTGATAAGATTGCTCTTGAGATATGAAAGGCAACTCACATGGATAGCTGGGGATCCCACTTTACAAGAGAGTTTTACAGAGCAAAACTCACATGGATACAATGTGGGCCACAGCCATCATCGACCAATATCATTACAAGTGTATTCTCTTAGGCAACAGTGGTCCAACTGGGAAATGTGTCACATAACAAGTATGGGTGGAAAGAACAAAGACTTCTAGGAAATGATAGCTCCACGGGTCCTGGTCACCATCAAGGTGACTGATGTCTGTCTAGACTTCATTAGGCCCAGAGTTTGTCATTTGAGGAAGTCTACAGCTCTGGACATCTGTCTTTATCTGGAAGCCCCATCTCCAGCCGATATGTCTCCAGCCGCAGTTGGATGTGGTTCACCTTTGTCTGTCTGGAGGACCCAGCCCTATCTGACTGCCTGTAATATTTCTACCCAACTCAACTGTCTATGATATAATAAAAGTCAGACAGGGATGAGTCTCAGAAAGGCAGAAAAAAAGGTACAACTGTGGCAGAGATGCATGAGTTAAAGGCCAGGCCTCAAGATAATGACAAAAGCGTCCACTTACATCCCCCAGGAGGGAGATACGTGATAATACCTGGCCTAATAAAGTCTAGCTAGGATCAGTCACATCTGTGAGTGACCAGGATATCTCCAGACTCATAACCTACCCGAGAAGCTCTTTGCTATGAGATTTGCTTCCTGTTGGATCACCATTACCTAAGCAACTATACTTATGACCTTATTGATTAGTCACACTTTAACCCATGTTACATCCACATGGTTTTTGTTCTATAAAACTTCCTTATAAATAGGGTTCTCAACTACACCATCAGGTCCCCTCCTGTCTCTTAAAGGCTATCATATCAATAAATACTTTCCTACACTTGACTTCAGTTGTTCCTAGAATTCATTCTTCGATTTTTTTAGACAACACAAACTCAGTGTAGCAGATATCTAACAGTTCGAGAGTGACAATATTTCCCTTATATTATTTGGAGGTCCTATTTCATCTCCTATAACATTATTGCCAATGTTTAGATCTTTTGTATTGCCTTTGTTCTATTGTTGATGTTGTTGTTTTGTTTTAGTTTTAGTTTTTTGAGACAGGATCTCACTTTGCAGTTCAGGCTGGTCCTCTGATATCAGCCTTGAACTCAGCAATCTGTCTGCCTTTGCCTGCCAAGTGCTGCAATTACGGGTGTGAGCCACTATCCCAGAACTGTGCTATGTGGTACTGATTGCTGGTAGGCGAGAGTTACTACTGGGCATGGTATTGTTCTATGTGGCTACCCGGGATCAGACTCGGGACCTTGTGCTTGCAAGGCAGACACCAGAACCACTAAGCTAAATCCCTGGCCCTATATTGCCTTTGATCTTGATTCCACTTTCAATTGGTTCTCAGTCATGGCTCCTTGCACCCTATTGCATTGTCTGTTGCTCCAGAAAGAGACAAGAAGCTTCTAACCTGGGCCGGGGATTTAGCTCAGTGGTTCTGGCGCCTGTCTCGCAAGCACAAGGACGTGGGTTCGATCCCCAGTAACCACATACAATACTGGACATGGAGACTCACTCCCAGCAGCAACCAGTACCACATACCACAGTGCCAGGCGTGGTGGCTCACGCCTGTAATACCAGCACTCAGGAGGCAGAGGTAGGAGGATTGCTGTGATGTGAGTTTGGGGCAGAGCTGAGGGCCAGCCTGAACCACAAAGCAAGACCCTGTCAAAAAAACAAAAACAAACAAACAAACAAAAAACACTTAAAAAGAAGCTTCTAACCTCAGGAATTTACTTCAGAACTGCTATTACCAAAGATTACAGAACTCAAGGACACATTGATCTTCCTTTAAACCAGATAAAATATAAGAAGAAAGGAAAAGAAGGCTTACAGTGAAAGCAGAGACAGAAAACAAAGAAAGGGGAGAGGCTGGGGATTTAGCTCAGTGCTTCCGGCGCCTGTCTTACAAGCACAAGGTCCCGGTTTCGGGTTTTGATCCCCGGTAACCACATACAATACTGGGTGTGGAGACTCACACCCAGCAGCAACCAGTACCACATATCACAGTGCCGGGCGTGGTGGTTCACGCCTGTAATCCCAGCACTCTGGAGGCAGAGGCAGGAGAATTGCTGTGATGTGAGTTGGAGGCTGAGCTCAGGGCTAGCCTGAACCACAAAGCGAGACCCTGTCTCAAAAAAAAAAAAAAAAAAAAAGAAAAGAAAAAGAAAGAAGGGGGAGAAAAAGGCACAAACAAGGGCAATGGAAGAACCTCTACTATGCACATGACTTGCAGGTAGGGATCATTTATGAGGAAGGTCTTTACTACACTGAACAAAAACACTGAAGAGAGTTCTACTGTTCAAAAAGTACAGTGTACTGAATGTTCCCATTTCTAAACAGGAGGCTTTAAGAGTGCACATGTGGTGCTTGTTTACACCAACTAAACATCTGGCAGAATACAAATCATTCTTTCCTGTTTCTCTGACCATCTGCAGAGAGAGAAACTAATGGGTGGAGAACAGAAATATGAATAATTCTTTTTGCTCTCTATGCTTTTGTACTATTTGAATTCTGAGCTATATGAACATATTCAAAAGTAGGCAAGTAAAACATGTAGAACTTCTCTTAGAGTATATTGTATCATTCCTTCACTTAAATAATGATGCTTTCTTTTTCTGCCTTTATCCTAAATTTTTCTTACTTACATATGTAATAAAGGATGTTGGGAACTAAAAGGTATTCTGATAAAATTGTTCACTGTAAATTCTAACTAGCTATAAATTGCATATGACAGATCTTTGTCGCATAAATCTTACCAGGTTATCTTTTATTTTCATTTCACTATAAGTAAAAACTAAGTGGTTGGGGGAAAAGAACAACATTTGCTTCCAGGTTTCACAGTATCAGTGGCGAGTTTGGGGGGAAGACCCCAAGTTTCCTTTCTTTCCTTTTTTTTTTTTTTTTTTTGAGGAAGAAACAAATTATGGTAGGGTCATCCATAGCTATACATTCTAGAACTATTTGGCCTTTTTAAAAAAGATGTCTTAATAAAATGCAACATCAGATGATTAACTTGGACAAATGATCTTAAGACCAAGAAAAAAACAAACTTTGTGACAACAGGGCCTATAAGCCTAAGCCTTCCATCTTTTATCTTTACTATTTCCTGAGTCTGCCATACAACAGATATATACCAACTTCTACTACAGGGAGTTAAGTAGCCTAACCAAACATCACAAAGTACCCAGAATCTTGATGATATCTATGTCCTTACTGGGGCACAATGCCTGGCACACGGTGCAGAGAAGATGACATCGCACCTGGGATACACACCCGGCAGAAACTGCAGTTCCCTTGAACTGCCAGCATAAGACACGCACATCTCAGAACAAGCCTTTGTGCTTTTTCTGGGAAATGAGCATTAATCAATCCTCTGGGTCAAAGTCTCTTTCTGTTCTTAGAGTGGGATGTTAGCTCCAGCTTCATTTTAGATCCACTTCCAGCGTCTGCTTCAGCGCACTTGTTTAATGTACGTTTCGGATAGAATACTTCTGTGTGTTATCAGACATAATGATGGAGCGAAGCACAGCATCCTGACACCTGCAGTTAGAGGGAGTCAGAATAAAGCTGTCCCCTGAGCCATTTAGCCCTGGGTCTTCAGGAGGAAGGGACCACCACAATCTAAGTTCTATGACAGATCACAAACTAGGTTTTAAATCCAGAGGGGCTTTACATACCAAAAAATAAATAAATAAGTAAAATAAAAATACTATGAGGAAGCACATTGTTACAATAGTGGTTGCTTTGAAAGAGTGCTGAGTAATTCTTATACCATTTTTTTTATAACTTTATATTTCCTATTGTAACTCATTACTTTGTAGGTCTATGTACTGAATAGTTAAGTATCTTGGAACTGCATTTCAAAAAAATCTTTAAAATGAAGGCAAGATTAAAAATTCTAACTCTCTAAAGAATGATTAAATGAGACCAGAAATATATAGTAACTAGCATATTGTTGTTGCTCAATGAACACTATTTTTCTCACCATTGTTCTTTTATGGTCTTCTTTCATTTCAAGGTCAGTGGACCTCGGGAAAAACAGGCTGTTACCACTGCACACCCACCACGAAACACTAACCACAGCCGGAGGATGTGGACAGCACGACACCTGACTCATTTACAATAGGCATGCAAAACGTTACAGCCCCTTTGGAAGTCAGTTTGCCAGTTTCTTACAAGACTCTGACTCTTTCCACAGGATCCAGGCAACTGTGCTCCTTGGTATTTACCCAAGTGAGTTGAAAATGCATGTCTAAACAAAAACAGATGTTTAAAGCAGATTTATTTATAATTGCTAAAACTTGGAAGTAACAAGATGTCTTTCAGCAGGTGAATAAGCTGTAGTATAAGTAAACAATGAATTACTATTCAGTACTTTCAAAAAGGCTAGTGAGCTGTGGAAGAAATTTGAAGACATTTTACTATGTGAAAGAAGTTGATCTAAAAAACTTGGGGACAATGTTGAGATTGTAACAAAAAAGTAAGGAAACAAATTTTATGTATATGGGGGGGTGGTAGGGTGGGTAGGGCTATGGGAAAAAATGAGAATTAAGTTGTGTCTTATACTGGTACAAATCCCCATTATGGAGTGCAATCATGATGTGTATATTTAACGTACCAATAAAGATTTAAAAAAAAAAAAACTTATCTTCTACAAGTATATGATTCCGACCCTATGATATTCTCGAAAAGGTAAAACTAGGGAGACAATACAAAGATTTGTTGCTACCAGGAGTTAGAGAGAGGGAGTGATGAATAGTGGAGGTTAAGGGAATTTTAAGGTACAATGATTCTGTGGTGATGGGTATACGTCATTAGACATGGGTCAGAACAAGGAAATATGCGACACCAGGAGTGAACCCCAGTGGAAACTATGGACTTCAGACAGCAATATGTCAATATAAGTTCATCAGCTGTAACAAATTCTCTGGGCCACTGCTGACACTAAGGAAAGCTACGTTTGTGGAAGGGCAGGAATTATATGAGAAACTTGTATCTTCTGCTCGGTTTTGCTACGAACCTAAAACTGCTCTAAAAATTAAAGTCTTTTAAGAACGCATTTAAAAACTCTGACATCTAGGCTTCACACACTCAAGATTCTGATCCAGAATTTACATTTTTTAAAGGGTGAGCTGTTGCTGCTGGCCAGGGGAACATGAGGATCTACAAAAGTACATAATCATTGTTAATTTAAATTAATCTAAATATCAATATTGGTCTTCTTACTCTCACCTATCTCTTTCTACTCTCTGTTTCTTCTTCTCTCTTTATTCCTGTTTTTTTTTTTCTTCATATTTTTGGGTTAGAGAAATCACTCAACTTTGTATTTCTTGAATCTATTTTTTGTCCACAGCTCAATTTTCTTCATGTGTCAAAGGACCAGAAGGAAGAAATAATGTGGCTTTGCTTTAAGTATTTCATTTCATTCAGATATCAAGAGAAAGAAAAACAAGTGGTCTCTTGGTTGTTCACTAATCTGAACTGATATTATCTATTAATAATAAAAAGATAGTCTCTTTGGAAACTCTATAAGCTCCCTGGTGCCAAGGAATATTTTTGACATTCAGAGTTGATCTCTTATCAATACAAATATTTGAAAAAACAAACAGGAAAATAGCTAAGACAAATATTTCAGATGAGTAGGGAGAAAGGCAGGTCAAGTTCAGCCTGAAGCTAAGAAGAGCCTGCCTTGTCTTCCTAAGCTCTGGAGCACACACAGGTTCTTTACTTGGGGCCTAAGAACCCCTGAAGTTGAATATGAAATGCAGTGTTTATTACTGGGGTGCATTTTTCTGGTAAGAGCATCGGTGGCCTTCTCCAGTGGATTCTCAGAAAGACTATGACTCAAAAAAGATTTTAAAAAATTGTTATAGGCACTTTTAAAATAAAAAACCACATGTGTAGGCCAAGAATTTAGCTCAGTGGTTCCAGCGCCTGTCTTGCAAGTGCAGTACCACATACAACAAGGCCGGGCATGGAGACTCACACCCACCAGCAATCAGAACCACTAACCACAGTGCCGGGCATGTTATCTCAAGCCTGTAATCCCAGCACTCAGGAGGCAGAGACAGGAGGATTGCTGTGAGTTCCAGGATCAGCTGAGCCACATAGTGAGTTTAGGGCCAGCCTGAACTACAAAGCGAGACCCTGTCTCAAAAAAAAAACAAAAAAAACCAAAAAAAAAACCCCACACATGTTAACTTCTTTATAGAGAAGGAAGATTAGAGCCACATACTATTTCCCTTGAATAGAGCATTGTAATTTCTAAGCACTGAACTTCTCAAACAAATCTGAGATGCATTAGCCTATGTGGCATTTTGGAAAACAGTCTGGAAGAGGCTGAGAACCTCAGTCATCTCATACAGACCCATGTTCTACCCTGTGAACTGCTGCCATGACTAGCCAAAATGTTTGTGCCCCCCCCCATGCTCCCTAGGCATTAGTTTTGTATTTAATTAAAAACTTGGCTAAGAAAGTGAAAACACAATACACAGTCATGACAAAATAGCATACATGGTCCACATAAAATATTTTGTTTCCTGAAAAAATAGTTGAAAACAGATCCCAAATTAAGCTATTTTAACTTAACTTACAGTGTTAAGGGAAATGGTAACACTTAGCAGAAATGCTCACCGTCAGTGCCGGCTAATGAGCTTCTCCTGTGTTTGCAGTTCTATTCTTCACCAACAAGCTTACAAAAGGAGTACTCAGACCAGCATCATCTAGGAACTTATCAGAAATGCGGAGTCTCAGCCCCCTCCCACAGCTGCTGAATCCAAAGTGTGCATTTTGATCTATATGCACATTAAGAAGCATTTGTTTCAGTCACTAAACACTGTCAGCTGGAGAGTGTATGGTCCCCGGTATGAAGAGCTTTCCATTTGTTGGCTGCTCTTCTTTCAGCCCTGGGAGGACCAGCACAAGTCACTCTCAGCCTTCTACTCACACCTTCGTGCTTCTCTGGTGATTTTTCTGCTTCACTGTGTCATCCAGGCCTGTGTTCCATTTTGACAAGAGTTGTTTTTTACCCTCTTTGGAAAATGCCAGAATCAGAAGCCAGGTAGAAGCACTCCTTTATTTGACTGAAACTCTTCTGGCAAGGTACTCATGAGCAAAAGCTGGGCTGCCGGGGACAAAACCCTTAGAACAAGTTTTATGTCTTAAAGTGAAGGAAATTACCACTGGGAACTCTCACCTACAATTAATAAGAACTTGATGGAGCAAAAAGGAGAGGATAAGGAGCAACTTGAAGGGAGACATATTTAGAATAGAACCACTGTGTCCCTTGCTGGGTTCTGCTGTTGGTAGGTAGGCTGCTTACTTTATAGAATTTCTTCAGTTGGGGAAATAACTTTACCCTAGTTTCAAAGAGATGATATTCGGAAAGAACACCTGCACCCAGACAGTCATTTTGGGCTTACTATTTGTCAGGAACAAGCTAACTGTGGACTCTTAGACTGCCACTGCAGTGTATGACCTTGTTTTCAGAGTAACCAGCATTTGTTTTAATCAGGTATGGAAAAGCATTCATCATGGAATGACTGTCATGAAGCAGAGTTTTTATATTCACAGATCTCTAGAAACAGGATATTTGGCCACCCTGGGCATATGGGTAAGTACTGAGAGAGATCAGGAAATTATGATCAAGAGCCATTATTGTGATTTTTCAAAAAAAAAAAGGACAAGGCAAAGCAGGGTTGGTAGGTTCATGGCAAGTTTGAAGGATTTCGGTAGGTTCTGGGCTACAGGGGCTATTATGGCTTGAATCTAGATATCCCCTTACAGCCTCATTGTCATAAAGTGGGGCTTTTTGGCCGTGGCTAGACCTGTGGTTTGTGCTGCTGGATAAAGCACATGATGCTGGGATTGGATCACAGAGTGATGCTAGGATTCAAGGTGTGAGTACTACTCACTCTAGGAGCTAGAGGCCTGGATAAGTGATAAGGGATGGAAAGAGCTGTGGTCAGGGCTTGTCTCTAGTCACTTGCTTGCTTTCGCTGTCTTCTGCTTGCCATGAACTTTTCTCCTCTGTGATGTTTTTCTGCCGTGCTGTCCTGCCCTGGAGTCAACCAACTCTGAATTGAAACCTCTAAGACCAAAATAAATCTTTCCTCTTGTAACATGAGTGTTGGGTATTTTGTCTCAGCAATGAGAAAAGTCACTAAGCCAAGCTGTGTCTGATTATTTTGGAGGTGGCCCTGGGTGATCAGGGCAGGTGGCTAGTGGACCAAGTGTAAAAGTCTGTGAGTTCAGTAAAGGAAGTGGTTGAGGATATGGGCTCCGGATTGGTTGGTTTACTTACAAAAGAAGTACTGAGTCAATTCTTTTTCAAGGGATTACTTAAACCTGCCAGAGGCAGTCACTTCGGGGTCAACAAAGCCTCAGATGTGAAAGTATCAGAAACATAAAAAATTAAAATACATGATTAAATACAAGCCCAGGAAAAAATGGAATGAGTCTCTGAGGCCCAAGTTCTGAGAAATTCAAATGCTGCTTTTCAAGCTGGGTCTCTACACACGTCCTGAATGGTGTAAAGGAATAAAATTCATTTCTGCATTCTGTTCACATCGTGGACGCTCATTAGTGGATAAACTCGGTGATTCATCTGAGGAGTGAACAGAGAAGGTAGCTCTAGTGAGCCCCAGCTTCAAAAATAAAAGCTCTGCTCTTCCATTCCTGTGACAATATATCTGAAATAGTCAGTTTCAAAGGAGGGAAGGTTCACTTTGGCCTAAGGTTTTCCGAGGCTTCAGTCCAGGTTTATGTGGTCTTATTCCTGTGGGTGAGTGACAGCATAGTAACTCACAGTGGGGATGTATGACAGAGGAAGCCTGTTTTCCTCATGGTGGACAGGAAGCAAAAGAGCGAGAGAGGAAGGAGCTGGAGTCACCATATCTTGTCTGGAGCCCACCCAAATGACATCACTTCCTTCCACTAAGCCCCACATCCTGGAGATTCTACTTCCTCCCAAGAGCACCACAGACTGGAAGCCAAGGTTTCAACCATGGCCCATTGAAAAACACTCTAGATCTAAACTATAGCACAACCTAGATCCTTAGGGATATGCAATAACTATTATAAAGAGGGTTAAGAATAGTTATTGTTCTTAATAGTGATTGTTGCTGTTATTTCGGTACCTAAATGTGAGGAGAGGAACTTTAAGGGTCAGAGCAAGTAATGGTTCCTTCCCAAAGGCAGAAGTAGATGGAAAGCAGATGAGACCTTTAGAGTAGAAAACACGATTCCTTTTCATTCACCAGCCTTTGGCCTGAGCAGTCCTGGGACTCTGCAGCAGCAAGTCTAGTGTCTAGAACCAAAGCCCAAATCAAGGACAATGACTTTCTTAGCCTGGGGAAGTCTGGGTAGTGCCTCTCAAACTTCAGCTGCTTTGGAATCACCTGCAGGGGTTGTAACAGTACAAATCAAAAATATTCAGGAAAAAAGCTGAATCTGCATTGAACATGTAAGGACTATTTTTCTTCTCATTATTCCTAAACAATATAGTTAAATAATTATTTACATAACATATATATTTAATGAGGTGTGTTACATAATCTTGAGATGATATACAGATATCATGAAAATTTTATTACATTATAAAATTATATATATTATATGTATTTATATATTTTATATATTATATATTATTTTTATATCATCTAGAGATAATATACAGATATACAGAGCATATGTGTAGGATATAAGCAAATGATACACAATTTTATGTAAAGGATATGAGCTCTGCAGATTTGGGTACCAGGACCCCATAGAGACCCAGGGACAACTGTACTCATGTGAAATAAAGACAGGATTGTGTACATTTTCAAATATGTCCTCCCTCCTTGCCCTTTGTCTTTGTTATCTCCTCAGTGTCTCGTGGGTAAGATTCCTCTTGGCTGTCAGCTCCCAGGTTCTTTTCTACAGTAGTGAACCCTCAAGGTAGGCAAAACAAAGAAAGGAAGCCTGAGAGGCAAAAATCGATGGACACTGGGAACAAAAGAAAGGGAGACAGAGAAAGTCCACTTTGGCTGACCATTGGGAAGACTCCAAGAGGAAGACTAAAAACAAGAACAGCCGCGGGATGCCAGGCGGAAGATAGGAGAGGGGAAAGGGTCATGGCTGAGGGGCGGGGTGCCTGTCATACCCTTTGGCAGACAGCTTAGAGCTTGCGGCGACTTAGACTCCTGAGCACTTTCTTCAGCTATAATACTGTACAAGTCTGGGCCACGTGCGTCCTAGGATTGATTTGGGGCACAGTTTGTCCTGGAGTAGTGATAGTATGTTTGCTCTAACTTGTCCACAACTTATCCCCTTCCTTCCTCTCATAATGGATAGCAAGAAAGCAATCTAGGAGAGCAACATCAGGATGCTCAAGGAAATTCAAGAACTTTTAAAGTAAAAAAGTCAACGCAATCGAAATGCTGAAACTATAACATCTGTGACTGGAGTCAGGTCTTAAGCTTTGAGGGTGGGCCTGGGAAAAGGAAGCTCACAGCAGGAGAATGAGGGTCGGAAAATATGGTAGGAGCAGCATTGCCTAGACTGTTCCCAGAAAAAAAAAAACAAAAATGTCTTAAAATGAACAATATCCTAATAGCTAATTAGGCCCTGTGGGAAAAATTCATTGAGCGTTAAAAGCAAAGATGATCATATTTAGGGAAGAGTAGTCTCTCTTAATTCTGGAGAAAGGAGTTAGCTTCTTTATGCAGTTTTTATAAATTCTTGTCATTACTTTACATGTCCAATATATCTGTCTTGAAACAAGGAGGCTGTTATGCTAACAGATAAGTCACTGGGAGGGCTTTTGACTTCCTTGAAATCAGTGAACGGGAGGATTTCAAATTCTTGGAGCCAGCTGAGTTGCAGCTTTGACCCGCCTCCCAGCACTCTACACCGCCTTTTGTTGTCTTCTCCTCTGCAAACCTTCCCTTCTTTCTCAGTTCCTCCTCTTTTCACACCCACGGAGAATCTTGATTCCAGTAGTGAGACAAACTCGTGAAACAATTATTTTGGTTGTTATTAGACGTCAGTTGTCATTTGTTTTCTATTTCCTCTGACTACTGCCATCTGTCTCACTTGCCTGGCTTCATTTGCAGGTGGTAGGGACACATGGTCAAGCCTCAGCATGGACTAAAATACAGATGACTGCACAGCACCGCAACACTTCATCGGGCCATTTGCATTCTGACAATACACTTCTAACCATCTGAAGGTTGTTCTCTGAAGAAGATACAGGTAAAATTGGAGTCCTGCTAAATGCAACCAATTTTATAATGTAATAAAATTTTCAGTTATTTGTCATTTTGGAACTTTGAATCACACTATAGATATACTTTTACATTTCTTTTATTTCACTTAAATTTTTGTTACCTGACTTTTATGGTGAAATGCATTTATAGGAGAAAACATCTTTACTGGTTGCATCATATTCCAGGGTACAACACAGTAACATTTATGTAATCACTACCCATTTGTTGGATATTTAAACTATTCCCAGTTTCTTATTTTTATAAACTGTGCTGCAGGAAGCTGAACAAAAGCAACATTTGCATTGTGGAATTGCTGGATCAAAGAATGTGAACTTTTATTTGGAAGGCTTTTGACACATATTGTGAAATTATTTTCCAGAAAAGTTGCACTGCCTTGCTGCTCCACCTCTATGATGCCCATCTTATCTTCAGTCTTCATGTGAACATTTTAAAAATGAAATGTGAGGGCAAGGGATTTAGTGCAGTGGCACAGCACCTGCATCACAAGCACAAGGCCCTGCCTGAGTTTGATACCAGGTACTAGGGGAAAGAAAATAATGAAATGTGAAATGCTTCTCACACAGGTCATGGCAACTAGCCTGACTCAGTAAGTGGTAGTCGGTGATTACGTCGATGATGAACAAGTTTATAACCGCTTTGTTTTCTTCCCAATTCTCTGTGACTCATAGAATAGGGTTCAATGGTTCTCTGATATTCTAGGCTTCCCTCTATTGTGTATCAGCCAGATAGCCAGAAACACCGATCTGTATCCCCGCACAGCACTGCTGAGGGACTGACTAGTAGTCTGAGGATCCTCCCATGCTTCTGTTGTCCTGAAGAAAGACAACTGAAGAACATGGAAGCTTTATATTTATTAAAGGTTACAGGAGGAAGAAAAGGAGAGGGAAAAAGTGTCTATAAAGAAGTGGCTCGGGCCGGGGAGTTAGCTCAGTGGTTCTGGCGCCTGTCTTGGAAGCGCAAGTGCCCGGGTTCGATTCCCCGGTAACCACATACAATACTGGAGACCCACACCCAGCAACAACCAGTACCACATACCTCACGCCTGTAATCCCAGCACTTGGGAGGCAGAGGCAGGAGGATTGCTGTGATGTGAGTTGGAGGCTGAGCTCGGGGCCAGCTTGAACCACAAAGCGAGACCCTGCCTCAAAAAAAAAAAAAAAAAAAAAAGTGGCTCTTAAGAAAAGCGATGCACACAGAAGAGAAGAAGAGAGAGAGAGAAAGAGAGAGAGAGAGAGAGTAGAGGACAGTGGCCACGAGACCAGTGGCTGCCATCTTTTTCTATTTCCACTCTGCCATTGTATCTGGGCAGTAGGCGGGGCTTGGAAGCTGTTCTATGCACGTGTCCTGGCTGTGATGAACAGGCCTGAGTGATTGACAGGCCACTATAAAATGTCAGCATTTGGCCATGCTCTGATCTCCTGCGGTATAGTCACTGGAAGAATAATGCTTTAGAGTTTTTCCTGCCCAGGATTTTCAGTTGCTCTCTTAAGATTCTGCAAAACTCTGGTTCAGAGTTCTGGCTGCACAATAGAAGCATCTGGGGCCTTTGTAAATACACAGGGCCTGGTATTAGCATTTAATAAATTCCAAGGGATGTTAATATAAGCAAGGAATATAAATGAGTCACTTAATCCTAAAACAACTTCAGGTATCATAGAGGACCTACTGGGTTACTTATTTAGAAATTGAGTATCTTTTCTAGTATTTCTCAAAGATCAGATGAGGAGTACCAGGTGAATCACTAATTCTCAACGTGGTAGTGAAGATTTACTAATATGTTGCCTACTTGGGAGGCCAGCTATCTCACCTATCTCTTTCCAGAAAAGTTGTGTTTCTCTCCCTTTATAACAACATTATTAATACTCTGGAGGAAGAAACTAAGCTCAAAGTGGTATTGTCCAGCTCTGAGTCTTTGGTACAAGAGGCTGATTTGGGAATCAGACCTACAAAGCTAAATGTCATGCTTTTTCTTTCTGCCACATCATGTTACCCTTTAAAAATTTACTTTTTTTTAATGCTCACCTCACTGATTTTGAATTTGATTTTGACTTGTTGCTGTTGTTGCCATATGGGACTGACTTGGTTTTTCATCTTCAAAGAAGGTTTTAAAAGCCCCCCCACCACCACCACCAAGCAGTACTTGTGCTTTGATCAGGTACAAAGGGTGTGTTCTAGACAGAGCCCAAGAGGAATGCGGTTATATCTAGTCATCATTTTATAAATATTGATGAAGAGTGGTAAAAATGTTTTAAAGGAAACTTTATCTGAAGGAGTGTCTTGGAATTCAGCTGTTTCTTTTCATGTCTTTCAGATCTCCTCCCCTGGCACTGAAATCCAAACAACCAGGAGTGGACCAAACCCTAGGGTTTGTTCATTACTGTGATAGCAGAAATTCTGCACTGGGTGGATGTGAAGGGAGAGTGGTTCCAGGGACTCAGGTGGACACACCCAGTCTTTGCCCCCAAGCTGTGACAGATATTTAATCACACAGAGGCTGCATGGTAGGGAGAACTAGGTGGCAGATCTCTTTGTAAACTCCCTTTATTCCAAGGGGATGGGCGATGACAAAGCTCATTCTGTAAGGGAGGAAATGGAGGTGAAGAAATCGGTAACACTAGATACAGGGGAAGAGGCTAGTGTGCTGACTTGTGGTTTGTCACTGGGGCCAGTTCCACCACTTTCTCATTTTCCTTTATTGTCCATTTAATAGTTAAGGATAGATATCACTGGAGTTAGAATCACGGAAATGAAAACAAAAATAGGGGATAATTAAAAGGAAATATGATCTACTCATTGCTCGCATATTAGAAGTAATCGTTTACTGGGCACGGTGATACTCCCCTGTAATGTCAGCACTGTGGGAGGCTGAGGCAGAAGGATCATAGCCTGGGCAACCTAGCTAATAACAAAACCCTGTTTCAAGATTTTAAAAAAAGCTGGAGATGTGTGAAAAGCCCCCAGGTTCAGTCCGTAGTACCAGAAAACAGAGGCAATAGTTTTTAAAAGTTTTAAATGATTTGAGGGAGGCTTAAAATTTAGAAGTTAGACCATGCTTATTCAGTTCTTGTTTGTGTGGTTTTTCAGCCTGTGAAACTGCTGTAGGCAAAATGTGGTCCACCATCAACTGGTGGCATTGACTTGTATGGGAGAAATGCAAAATGTCAGACCTCAGCCGTGTGAGCTGCATTTTAATAATAGCATATTAATCACAGTCCATTAATGTTGAAAAGTACCCATCTTCTCAAAGATTCAGTCTTCAGATACTTTCTGTACAATAAAGACATTAGCACCTTGAGTTTGCAATTCCTGTACCCGAGAGCACAGGAAATTCTTGATTCAATTGGCCAGCACGGTAGTATTGGGAACTGGCACTTGTGTAAGTACCTCAGGTATCTCAGTAACACACACAAGGTCAAGATCCCGTCCACATACTTTCCCTATGATACAATTTTAAGCAGAAAATGCATGGTAGCAAAATGCATTTTTGATGTGATTTTAGGGAAGGGTAGGAAGGACTGAATTCGGGGCCTCATAATGCCAGGAAAACGCTTCACCACTTGGGGTACATGTCTCCCTCCTTATTTTATTTTCGGATAAGATCTTGCCAAATTGCCCAAACTGACGTCAAACTTACAAGCATCCCCTCGTAGCTTCGGGAGTAGCTGAGACTAGAGGCATGCGCCACAGCACCGGGCTTCCATATGATATTAATTATGAAAAATACATAAAGAAGAGACTGTAAGAAAATATATCAAAACATTAAACATAGCACAGATACAGGTGAATTCTGTTTGAAAGGATTTAGTTTCTGATATATTCTGTACATGTGGTCACAAATCTCAGGCTACAGATTTAGATGTAAAAAAATATATTAACTCTACTTGCACACACCACAATTTAATTTCTATTATGAGTTCCAATCTGCTTGTGATGAAAACTTTGAGTTCTTATCAGTCAAACTGCCACTACCCCTTGGCGATACACATAAATTAGAGAAAACACATGCCATCAGAGATGTGATTGGCAAGGTACAGACTCAGTTTCTTCTTGTGCTGGCTCCTGTGGTTGGATGTTCTTTGCACGACCTGCCTCCGCAGATGGTGTTCCCTGTTCACATAATTTAGGA
Source organism: Petromus typicus (assembly GCA_004026965.1). NCBI lineage: Eukaryota > Metazoa > Chordata > Mammalia > Rodentia > Petromuridae > Petromus > Petromus typicus. Next base: position 5,847 of record PVIR01025364.1, on the reverse strand, counting down.
CCCTACATTTTCATTCAATATTTTAGGCAAATTTTAGGAGATTTCAAGATGGCCTCAGATTGGGAAGGGGCCATAAGGTCCTTGCAGTGTCCGTCGCTGACATTGGGCTTGTTAAAATGCTTTGGCTCCCATGAGCTTCCAAGGCGCTTGGTTGATTAGCCTGATTCTAGGGCTTCTTTATGGTCCAGGGTCTTGCCTGGCTGGATTCTCTCTCAAGACTTCTAAGCCTTTCTGTGAAATGTCTGGAGGCCCTTTGAGCCTCATGGCAATAGTGAACTCCACAAGAGCACCTCTGTATCATCTGCCTGGACAGTCCTTCCAGTTACCCCTCCTGTTGCATTTGCGGACCTGTGATGGCCTTCTGCCCTTCATGTGGACTTCTGCCATCTCTCTCTGATTCTAAGACTGGCTGGGGTCCAAGCCTGGGGTGGGAACTGGGGACTGGGCAGAAACGTGCAGGACACAGCCTCTTTATGGTGCTTGTCTTTCTGTTCTGAGCCAAGAAGTCTTCCGTTCCTCTGGGACAGGCGAAGTGCTTCTTGTGTCATCTCAAAGTATTCCAAATGTATTGTTTCACATAGACTTCATTTTCTGGGCTGGACATACGAAGAAAAATTTTGCCCTCCATCTCCAAAAGGCATTTCCTCTGTTTTCTTCCAATTTCAGCCTTAGCTGGTTTGGTGAAAGCCTCCAAGTGCATGGAGGAAGGAAAAAGGAAATTTAAGGAAAACATGAAAAGAAATCTTGATTAATATCTGAAATTACTATCCTGCTACATACACTTTCTTTATTTTCTACAATAAACTTTTAAAACAGATTGATAAAAATAAAACCACTAAAGTCTTACAAGAATTTTTAATGGAAAACATGATGTGTTTATAACGCTTTCCCTTATTCTCCTCGTTATGGAAAGACAGCTGCAAGCTAACACTGAGCGCCAAGCTTTTCTCGCACACCATGGAGAGGGCTCTGTATGCGTTACCTCATTTAATCTTCACTATGATGTCTGCTCCAGTTTTCAGGTGAGAAAACATGAAGAGATTAAGTAAATTTCTCAACCCTGCCGTCTGGCGACCAGTGGACCTGACGGGAGTCCCCACCAGCAGCCTCCAAAAGGAGATGATGGGACGTGCACTGTCCCTTCGCCTGGTCATCATCCCCAAAGCCATCATCTGAATCATGACCACAGTTCTGAATGCCGAAATCCTCCACACCCCAAATCCCTTCACTCTCAAGCCCCCAATTTCACTATCCCAAAAGAGCAACATTCCAAATGTTAAAATTCTGAAAGATCTCAATTTTCAGGAAGAAAAAAAAAATAAAAACAATATATAGTACAAGAGGGATGAAAAACTGAATTCTGAGGAAGGAAGGTTTGGCCATATGAGATAGCAACAACAAAATATTCAGTTTAAAAATGTATCATTTGTATGTACTGACATTCCTCCCAGATGATGAAGTTTCTAGAAATTTAATGAATTAGAACTTCATTTGCCTGAAGACATCTGCAGAGCTGCTGATTGATTCAGTGATAATTATGTGCACAATACAATGAGAAGACACATAATAGCACTGCTTCTCTTTACCGTTATTGTCCCTACCCAGTCTGTGGCCTACCTTTGAATACAAGGGAATGGATTTCCCCAACACAGACAAAACAACCTTAGTTACTGTTTGTTCTCCTCACTGAGAAAAAATACCAGCGACCCAACGTTAGAGGGAAAAGGGCTTATTTGACTTGCAATTTGTTGAGGTTTCAGTCCATAATTAGGTAGCTGCAAGGCAGTGTGACACAGGCATTGCTGAAGAGAAACAACACGGTGTACACAACGTAGAAAAGCAACGAGAGACTTCACCATGTCTTTCTGCCTCTTTTATCCAGACTCCCGGGATTAGGGCAATGCCAAACCAATCACTCCCATGTAGTGGTTTAGTAATTATACCTCCTTAACCCTAGCATCACATGCCAGATTCACCTAGCTCCAACTGCAGGAGACTTTGGGGAGGGATATCCAGACCCAAACTGAAACAAACCTAGAAACCTGGCACAGAACCTTAATCACTTCCCAAAGGCTCTACCTTCACACACAAGCACACTGAGAACTTGGGCTTCAGCATAGGAATTTGCATATGTAACTTGGTACAGAACCCTTTCTCTAACAAGAAGAATCTTGGGCTTTGTACTAGGTACTGAGAGTAATAATTTATGGAAATGCTTCAGCCTCTAATTGAAGGAGCGTTTATGCTAGAGATTGACACCAAAACCATTAGAATAGTAGGGTGCCGTGGAAAAGGACTGATACAAGTGTTTCCCTGTGTGGTCTTTGCTATGGTTATATCTTGAGAAAACTAACTCTACAAATATTCTGAATGGAGATGGTCCAGTTATTTTCTTAATGTAGAAAAGTTGAATAATAAGGTCCCTAACTGCATCAAGAGATGAGTTTCTGGTCAAGTTCAAAGAAAGAAATGAGGATAAACTTTCAATCGCAAAAGAATTTAGAAACATAGGATTTTGTAGGGACCCCATGGTTTTGACCATCTGAGAAAATCACTCTCACACACATATGCCATTCCCTCTATTGTACCCATGGGTCAGGGTAGAGAGGGGATTCGGTGCAAAGGACACAGCAAGGTTTGGGGAGTGAGGATACCTGGGGCAGAGGATGTGGAAAGAAGAGGCTCTCACCAAGTTCCCTTGGTTTACCAGCTGTGTTTAAAGAGGGCACACCAAAGATAGATCAGAGAGAGAGAAAGAGAGAGAGAAGAGAGAGAGAGAGAGAGAGAGAGAGGGAGAGAGAGGTGAGATTCTGCTAAACGGGCCCCAAACTTTTTGAGCCTTTTATTAGTTACAACTAAATCTCCATAAAGTTCTTGGATTGGACATTTGGAGCTGGCTACAGTCCTAGTGGTGAAATTAAAAAGCGAAAGACCAAAAAAAAAGGCTTGAGCCGGGGATTTAGCTCAGTGGTTTCAGAGCCTGCCTTGTAAGCAAAAGGGGTTCAATCCCCGGTAACCACATCAACAATGCAACAATGCGGAGCGTGGAGGCTCACACCCCCTAGCAATCAATACTACATACCACAAGGTTGGGCATGGTGTCTCACGCCTGTAATCCTAGCACTCCAGAGGCAGAGACCAGCAGGATTTCTGTAAGCTTGAAGCTGAGCTCAGGGCAAGCCTGAACTACAAAGTGAAACCCTGTTTCAAAAAAAAAAGAGCTTCAGGGGCCGGGGAGTTAGCTCAGTGGTTCCGGCGCCTGTCTCGCAAGCGCAAGGACCCGGGTTCGATTCCCCGGTAACCACATAACAATACTGGGTGTGGAGACCCACACTCAGCAGCAACCAGTACCACATACCACGGTGCCGGGCGTGGTGGCTCACGCCTGTAATCCCAGCACTCGGGAGGCAGAGGCAGGAGGATTGTGATGTGAGTTTGAGGCTGAGCTCAGGGCCAGCCTGAACCACAAAAGCGAGACCCTGTCTCCAAAAACCTAAAAAAAAAAAAAAAAAAAAAGAGCTTCAGTGTGCAATTTCTAAGAATGTACCACAAGAGGGCGCTCACGTCTCCCTCTCAGAACAGGACAAAGGGCATTGAGGTGGAGAGTTCAGTATGCTGTCAAGCAGGATGACTGGAAGCTGTTATCGTGAGTGAGTGGCATTAAAACCCTAATTAAGTATTACTATAGTATATGTTAACTTGGTCTTCACCTCAGAAAATCTGGCAAGCTTGTAAGGTAGCTGATGGAGGATTCTAGGGTGTAGCACCCCAAACAATTGTTAAGGATAGCTTTCTTGTGTAGCGTATTTCACATCACAGAGTGGACATGATACATGAACACAGATGGGCGACATTCCTACTCATTTAAATACATGAACACATTGTCTGAGCATTGCTTCAGGTTGGAAAAAATATATCCAAATGATGTTCTTTCTGTCAGAATGCTGCTAGAGGGAAAATACTGTCTATGTTGCAGAAAGATTTTAGGCTTCATTTTAAATTTTTTGTCAGTCGAGGCTGCCAAAATGCAGGGGAATGAGCCATCACGATGGGATGACCGATCACAGGCAGAACCAGCGCCAGGGTCCCAGTCACCCCGTTCTCTTCCTGATCCTGTGCGTGTGTGTGGCTCAGGGTCTTATGGCCCTCCTCATGTCCTAGGAGCACCTTTCCTGAAGCCCTTCCAGCCCCACTCAGCTCTCTGCTCTCGTGTATTAGCAGGACCCTCTGAGGGTCTCCTTCCCACGCAGAGGGCATTGTGACACCAGCTCTTCCCCGAACACTCTGGAATTTCCATTCTTACCTCATGTGCAGAAGGTGACAGTCATGAGCAGAGATTAGACTAGGGGCAAGAGCCCCACATATCCATCTGGCAGAGGGAGAAAGTTTGCTGATTATCAGTCCGGTGTTGGGTTTAATCCTCTCTCTGTCCTCCTCTTCTGTAGCTTTTATAATATTCCGCATGGCTGCTCTGACTGTCTTTAGTGTGCCAATGAGATAACTAAAGGCCAAATAAGTGAAGTACCTTCATACAAATCTGGGATTTTAATTTGGCATTCCAAGTTAGAAACCAAGCATTTTTCAGTCTTGGCTTCAAAATCACTCACTAGTTTACTAGAACTACTTGAGATCTTCCTTGCTATTCTCTGTCTTCTTTTATAATTTGGGAGCTCATAATGGCATTAAGTACATGTACGATGATGATGATGATGATAATATCTGGTAAATCTACTGATCATTTATTAGAGGGCAAAGGATGAGTTAATCACCAAACCTTTACTATCCTCAGTTCTCATAATAATTCTATGTCACAGTGTGTGATATTATTTATCATCATTTCATAGGTGAGACATCTGAACCTTTCATCTCAACATGCACAAGAACCTACGACCAGCAACTGGAAAAGTCTGGACATGAACATAGATCAATATTCAATTCCAAGCATTTAAACCACTGTGCTATACCGGGGACAGTGAAAGTAGTCAGTCTACGGCAGTATATTCAGGGTTATACAACTATTCATCAACTTCTTTTTTTTAAATTCAAGTCTTTATTGGTATATTATGAATACACATCATCATCACATTCAATATTGAGAGTTTGTACCAGAATATGACATGACTTGATTCTCATTTTTCCCCTTCCCCCACCCACCCTGCAACCCCCCACTCCCTATAAGATTTTAAAAAGTCAGAAGTAATCACCAAAAGGGGGAGCAATCATATCTTTATGTGCCATGCACAATGATGCAGCTGGGGAAAGTGCTGACATTCTAAAATAGGAAACTTTTGAAGCCTCCCGGCTTAGAAAAATAACCAACTGATTATTCCTGTTTATTCTGTTCTTGAAGTGGAAATTCCAGGAGTCTAGTTCTAATCGCATATGAAGTCCACCTGGACTGTTATTGTTTATTAGAGCTTGTTTTATCATTTGTATAACCAGTGGATGGACTTATTACCATGAATCAAATTCATGGATGTTTCTGGTTCAGTGAATATCTTCAAGTAATTAAGGCTGAGAAAACGAATGGCTTTTGTATCACAATATTCTAGCATCTGGCTGTAAAAGTATAAAAGGGAGTGATCAGGGCAACGTGGAAGTGTGGCTGACACTGAACTTGACTTGGAGGTCTTGGCGCACTGAATCTGAGTCAGCAGTTCTCCGATTCTCCCATTTGCAATGCTGGAACGAAGCAATTGAGCCCTTTCTCACAGCACTTTGAAACCAGATCTCAGCAACTAGTTCATAACTCTCTGGAAAAATATTTTTTAAATTCCCAAAGTTTTTCCTTAAGAAGATTGCAAAGAACAAACACATAATTGTTCATGAGCAAGAATCAGATATGTA
>PVIR01025363.1:13000-24916 GCA_004026965.1 Petromus typicus | reverse complement strand
TTTTTTTTTAGTTTTTTTAAGACAGGGTCTCACTTTGTAATTCAGCCTGGCCCTGAGCTCACTATGTAGCCCAGGCAAGCCTTGAACTCACAGCAGTCCTCCTGCCTCTGCCTCTGGAGTGCTGAGATTACAGGTGCCACCACGCTCAGCATTGTGATATTTAGTTACCGTGCACTTGCCACGTAGATGCCAAACCACTGAGCTAAATCCTTGGCCCATTGTTCTGTTTTTTTGAGACAAGGTCTTGTTATGTAGTCCAGGTTGTCCTCAAATTTGTGACCATCCTGCCTCAGCCTCCCAAGATCTTGGACTAAGGTGTGTACCACTGTGCCCAACTCAGGCTCTATCTCTTCCCTTCTCATGTCTTCTTTTCTTTTTGGAACTGAGGATCAAACTCAGAACCTTGTGCTTGCCAGGCAGGCACAGTGCCACTGAGCTTCATCTTGGTCCCTGGTACTGTTTATTTTCTATTTGTCCCCAGGCTCAGCTAGATTTCCTGTGTGTTCAGTTTATCAATAGATCCCTAGGACTTAAGGCCTTCTCACTTAGTTACATCCCCACATCTTTTTTAAATTTTTGAGAAAGCATCTTACTAAGCTGATAAGCCTAGGCTCAAACTTGCCATCCTCCTGCCTCAGCCTCCCAGAAGGCTGGGAACTGCCCCCCACCCCCAGCTTAGCACAATTCTTTTTAAAAATTTTTTTATTTTATCCATTTTTAATTTATTTATGTATTTATCTATCTATTTGTTTATTTACTTTTTGAGACAGGGTCTAGCTTTGTAGTTTAGGCTGGTCCTGAACTCAGCCTCGAACTCAGCAATCTTCCTGCCTCTGCCTCTTGAGTGCTGGGATTACAGGCATAAACCACCACGCCTGGCACTGTGGTATGTAGTACTGATTGATGGTAGATGTGAGTCACCATTCCTAGCATTGTTGTATGTGGTTACTGGGGATCAAACTAGGGACCTTGTGCTTGCAAGATAGGTGCCAGAATCACTGAGCTAAATCTCCAGCCCTGAGCACAGTTCTTGATACATCCAAGTATCCATCTTGCCAAATGAGCATGTAACCCAGTGCCTACACTAGGGGCCACAGAGGTGAGGACAGGGGAGGCTTGCTGGTGCAGTGGCCACCAAAGGAAGTAAGCTCCAGATCCCCACCTTCCTCTGGATATAAGATCTCCGTCTCATGCCCCTGAGCAGTGGTGGGATACGTGTCTGGCCACTCTAGTGTCCCCACACCAGCTCCTGCAGGCTAGTGCACCTGCTGTGTGCACTGCTGACGCCACATCTTCCCTCCATCCTCTTGTGATCCTCGAAGGAAGTGTGGCCTGAGGTGGGCTGCTGCCACCCTGGGATCAGCCCATTGCTAGGGCCTGGCCTGCCGCTGCGGCTCAGGCTCTTCTAGTCCCTGATCCCTTGGGGAGCCCAGCCTGGATTCCCGCTTCCCACAGGGTCAGGAGGTGAGGCTGGCAGGCCTGGGAACCCCAAGGAATGGGAGGGTTTTGTGAAACAAACAAAGAGACCACCAGCAGGATGCCCTCTCCTCCCACCCGGGAAGCTGCTCAGCAGTTCCCACAGCCGGCCAGCGGTCCGCCTCTGCTTCCCACCACCCCTTAGCCCAATGGGGGAATCTCTGTGCTGAGGCTGAGCCGCATTTTGATAACCCAGCTCTACTCTGGGCTTGGGGTGGCCTGGGACTAGAGAACCTCTGTGTGTGTGTGTATGTGCATGCATGTACTCATGTATGTAAACACATGGACACTTGCTAATAAAGGAGTTCCAAAGTCATCATGCACTTCTTTTAATGAACTTTTTCTTTTCTTTTTTTTTTTTTTTGAGGCGGGTCTCACTTTGTAGTTCAGGCTGGTCCTGAACTCAGCTTCGAACTCAGCAATCCTTCTGCCTCTGCCTCTGAGTGCTGGGATTTCAGGCATGAGCCACTATGCCTGGCATTGTGGTATGTGGTATTGATTGCTGTTAGGTGTGAGTCACTACACTTGGTATTGTTGTATGTGGTTACCAGGGATTGAACTAGGAATCTTGTACTTGCAAGGCAAGCACCAGAACCACTGAACTAAATTCTTGACCCTTTTAATGAACTTTTAATCTTTAATAACTTCAAAAATACCAGGCATGGTGGCACATGCCTGTAATCCCAGCACTTGGGTGGCTGAGGCAAGGGGATCACTGCAAATTCAAGGCCAGCCTAGATCATAGTGAGTTCAAATCCAGCCTGAACTGCAGAGCAAGACCCTGTCTTAAATAACCAAAACAAACAAATAAACAAAAACTTCAAAAGTATAAATGATAGAAACATACACAGCCATCCTTTAATAAATTTTAATTTAAACTTACTTTGTACCTTTCATTTTGTCATTATTACTATTTTTGGTGGTAGTGGAGACTGAACCTGGGACTTTCACACTGAAGTACATCTCCAATCCATTTTTTATTTTTTTACTTGGTGACAGGATCTCATTGCCTCACTAAATTGCCCCACTGGCTTAGTAATCCTCCTGCCTCAGTTCCCAGAGATTATAGGCATGTGCCACAGCTGGTTTAGCTTTATGTTTTTTCAGTAATATTTTTTAGCTTATTTTTGTTTCAGTCAACATTCACTGTTTTCCAAAAGCATTAAGAGAGCCTGGGTTGTAGCCTTGTGGTAGAGCACTTGCCTAGCATGCACGGAGCCAAAAGTTCAACACACACCAAAAAAATAGTTTGAGAAGTGATAAATGTGCTTATCATCGTGAGCACAGTGATGATTATATACATATGTGAAAACTTATCAAAACACACATTTTAAAATTTGCAACTGCTTATCTGTTATACCTTTCTAAAATTGTGAAAATGAGTTTAAATATAATATTCCTCTTTTTTTCTTTGGCAGTGCTGGGGGTTAAACCCCGAGCCTTTTATATGCTAGGCAAGTGCTCTACTACTGGGCAATCTCCACTCCTGAATAAACATTTAAGATATAAGTGTTATTACTCAGAGCTCGAAGAACTTTCAATAACTAAACTTCCATGTTCTTTCTCTTGAAGCTTAAAGGTGCTCTGAGACTTTGGGTTAGCAGTGATACCCCTCCAGGGAGCCCCACTAAGGACACAGCACAGTCTGTTTCTCTTCTCACTCTCTGGGGTTCTACAAATCTATCAGGTCGACGTTCCTGATGTCTTCTTTCTCTTGAGGTCAGCGGAGGCTGGTGTCTTGCTACAGGTCAAAGTGCGGATAACAGTGCTGGGCTTGGGCGCCCAGTAGTCTGACTCCAAAGCCTACACTTGGGGGTCTGGGAAAGGTGGAGCCACTTGCAACTCCTATCCCCCAAGTCCAGTCCCACCAGCCACAGACCACAGGGATGGCAGGATCCCCGCACCCTCACCCACATCAAAGGGCCTAGGCTTCAAAGACAGCAGGAGGGAGATGCACATATGGCTGGGAATGCGAATGCGAATGCGAGTCAGCCTGGGAGAGCTAATATGATTAACCTGGGACCCCAGAGCAGGAAGGATCCTCACAGAGCAGATGATTCCCTGGGGCTGAGACACATTCTCACCCATCCACCACCTTTGGGGCCTTGCATTCTAGGCTGCTAACAAACCTTGGACTCTCGAGAGTTAAAGGTGAGAGGGGGCTGGGGAATATAGCTCAGTGGTTCCAGCGCCTGTCTTGCAAGCGCAGGGGCACGGGTTCAATCCCTGGTAACCACATAACAATACTGGGCGTGGGAGACTCACCCCAGCAGCAATCAGTACCACATTCCACAGTGCCGGGCGTGGTGGCTCATGCCTGTAATCCCAGCACTTGGGAGGCAGAGGCAGGAAGACTGCTGTGATGTGAGTTTGAGGCTGAGCTCGGGGCCAGCCTGAACCACAAAATGAGACCCTGTCTTGAAAAACCTTAAAAAAAAAAAAAAGTGAGAGGGAGCTGTGTTCATTCCAGATGGAAAAACCTCTCTCGTTAGCTGCCAGTCACTGCCACATGCATGCCAGGCACAACACTGAGTGTACTAGGTACAGGGTCACCGTGTCACACGCATATCCCCAGGAGCTCCTTTCCTGTTTTATTCCGTAGGTATAGTTATTCCCACTTTACTGATAGAAAAACTGAGGCTCAGATGGCTTAAATACCAGGCCAAGGTCAGGCTGGTGTGAAATGGCTGAGCTAGAGTCAGAGTCAAGTTCTACTTTGATTATAACCTCTATTCTCTGCCATCAGAGTCAGGAAAGGACAAACAGCTAAGACCCCAGCATGTCCCAGTCATTTTCCTTGAATCTGGGTGTAAGGAGAGATTCTGTGGCTAGTTGCTCACTTGTCACCCACACATCCTTAGTAAGAGTAGCATTAATACCTTATAGAGCCAGGCATGGTGATGCACGCCTGTAACCTCGCGCTCGGTAGGCTGAAGCAGGAGAACTGCCATGAGTTCGAGGGCAGCCTGGACTACATAGCAATACCTTGCCTCAAAAACAAACAAACAAAAACATAGCTATTAGGAGTGGAGGATGGGCAATCCAATGCTGAGATAATGTGCTCATGGGGCTGGGGATTTAGCCAGGAGTTCCACTGTCTGTCTTGCAATCACAAGGTTGTGAGTTCAGATCCTGAGTACCAAAAAAAAAAAAAAAAGAAAAGAAAAGACTGAGATAATGTGTCCACCACTGGAGATGTTACAAAACCACATGCCACCCCACTATTCCCATGTCCATCTCCCCGACCCCAACCATTCTTCCACCAGCCTGACCCCTAGCCAGAGCCAAAAACCTGGCCCATGAACTCTGAGGAAAGCTCCCAGCTTGAGGCTGGGCCTATGCTTGGCTTCCCTTTGAGCAGCCCCCAGCCCAGCCTGTTCTCAGCTCCCAGTTCCCTTCCCCCCAACTCCATCCCTCAGCAATCCCCTCTACCCCTTAAGACCCTGGCTCCCTCCTCACTGGCACATTCTAAGGCCCTATGACCTTCCTCTGCCTCTTCCCGCACAGGTGCTGAGCTGTTGCAGCAGCAGGGCCAGCGTGGGCAGTCACAGAAATTTGGAACCATTGCCTTGCTTCAAAGATCCTGGAAAGTCCGGCCAAGGCAACTCTGAGGGTGGAGGTTGTTCCCACTTGTTAGGAGCACAGACCAGAGGGGCGGGAGATCGAGGCCTCCACCCAGTCTGACCGGGACAGTGTGTGACTTCGTGCACCCTCAGTTTCCCTGTGTGGGAAAAGCCCCTGTCCTGTCCCTGTGCTTTGCTTGGTGGCCATCTGAGGCCAGTAGGTGGAAGTGTTTCCTAACATTCAAGCCTCGCATGGGTGGGTTTTCCCCTGGCGGAGCCACACCCCCCCCATCCCTGTATTGGGATTTCCTAAATACAAAATGAACATATTAATTCACTGTGGAAAATGTGCAGACTGTAAACTGTACAGAGGAAGAGAAAAGGTCCCTGATAACCTTGTGATCTCAAAGTGATCATAGCTAACATTTGGGGGTATATCTTTCCTATTTTCCTGCCTTAGGAATTTATGCATTTAGATATTTGTGTTCATATTGTTTTTTTTCCTATACTGGGGGATCGAACCCAGGGACACTGCCACTGAGCTACATCCATAGACCTTTTCATGTTTTTTATTTTGAGACAGAGTTTCAGTAATTGCCCAAGAGGGATTCAGTATCGCAGTGATTCTCTGAGCTTCCCTAAATTCTGGGATTACAGGTGTGTAGTGGTGGTGGTTGGCGCGTGGGTGTGCTGGTGGTGGTGGTGTCTTTCCTCTTCCTCCTCCTCTTCTTCCTGTTTCTCTTATTTTTTTAAAGAATCACTGTGAGTGAGTTTTGGCTTCTTTCATGAACCTGAACATATTTCCAAGCCAATAAACATCCTTCTCTATCACCATTTAAAAGTAAATCCTACTTATTCCCCAGGAAGCCTGCTAGGTTTTTCCAGCCCAGCCAGCCTCTCCCCAGACTATTAGCCTGCGAGCTTCCAGGGGACAGACACACACTTGGGACCCCAGCACTCAACTGCCTGTGTACAACACAGGTGTCCAGTAAAGGAGGCGGAAAAGTACCTTCTTGAGGAAGGGGAGGGGTCAAGGCAGGGAATGGTGGAGTTAGTTCTTCCTTACCCTGTTGCCTGCCCCGGGCTGCGCTTGTTTAGAGTAGAGATTTCATGGAATGTGTGTGGGGCTGTGCCCGGTGCCTGCTGCGCCCTGGCCGGACGCGGGCAGCCAGGGAGGCGAGCGCGGGCCAGGGGACCCAGCCCGAGGGGGTGGTCTCCCGGCTGGGCGAGGGGGCGCGACGTGGGCTCCGCCCGAGCGCCCGGCTGTCTGAGCGCTGGGGCCCTGCGCCCCCTAGGGGAGGGCGCGCCAGCCCAAGCGAGGCTACTTGGGCCCCGCGTTCCCTGCCGTGTAGGTCCCTTTGTCATTCTCTTGCTGCTGGTGGGGAGGGACTGGTGCTCCTGCTGTTCTCAGCAGAGCGCAGTTCAAAGCGGCGCCTGGAGCCGAGGTTCTAGTTCAGACCATCTACAGAGCCCGGCGTCCGGCCGGGGCTGGGATTCGCCTTTTCTTGCAGGTCACCGTGGTCCTCCGGCTCAGGCAAAGAGAAATCTCTCTGGGGAGCCAGACTCCTGGTAAACCATCTGCAGCCACCCGGCCGGTGGCCGTGGCACTGTTACTGCGTATCCTTCACAAAAGAGGGTCTGGGGCTTGGAGGGGAGATCACTTGCCTGATTTCCTGGCGCCAAAGGCCTTGTATTTTTCTTCTTTGAAAACCTTTTCCCCAACAATGGGAGGCCGAGTCTCAACTGGCCCTGGGGAGGCTGAGGCAGAAGGACCACAAGTTCAAGGTGATCCTGGGACGTAGCTCAGTGCAAAGGTCCTGGGTTCAGTCATGTGCTAGGGAATGGGAAAATGATCTCTCTGTGGTAGTACAATAGTCTCACTTTAGGCCAGGCAGATGCATTCATTATGACATACTGTTTTTTCTATCATAAAAGTATAAATTAGGTACAGGAAGAGATTAATAACAATGCCTACTAGTCAGATGGAACAATGACCACATTAGGAAAATAGGGATGTACACTTAGTTTGAGAACCTAGACAAGGCACAGAAGGGCCACTCACGTGCTGGGTGGCAGAGAGGGAAGCGGGGGATTTCCTCTGGCTACACAGGATGACGTGCAATTGAAAACTCATAAATCACTAATGGAATTTTCTGCATAGTAATTTCAGGTCACTGTTGGCCCCAGAAAACAAGCTCAGCTCAGGGGCTGCTGTACCTGTTCTGTCTTCTGTCTCAGGATCCCTAAGCCAGGCGGTGGGAGCCTGGCAGGGAGGGAGGGGCAGAGTCTAGGCCCTGTCCAGGACTCACATGGCCCTGCATAACTTGGCTTCCAGTGACCCCCAAGGGCCTGGGCTCTAAACAGCGGGCTGTGCACAGAGCCAATTTAGGCAGAGTCTCTGGGTGGCCTTGTTCCTGTCTCTGGGGCCTGGTTTCCCTCCTTTAAGGAAGGTAGGCATCATGGCAGAGAATGCACATACCAGGGGAACACGGAAGGGGCCCCCACCCAGGTCCTTCTCCTTCCCACCCCAGAAACCTCTGCACCTCTCTTGCTTCTTTGAATCTGCGCCTTGTGATTGTTTACCTGCATTTCTGGCAGGAACCAGGGGCTCTGGGAAACCTGATCTGACATGTTCCCTTTACCTTGGCGCTTGTGCTGAGACGAGGCCACAGAGTCGGCAGTGAGGACCCTGCCTTAGGCCCTGGAGTGGCTATTTCTGTCACCCCTTTGGGCCTCCTTGCCTGCACTCCCAGCTCGGCTCTATGTTTGCTATTAGGGAAGCATTCAGCAAGTTATTAAGCAGTGTGTGGTTTATATTCTTCCTGTGTGAAAAAGTCAGTGGTCCCTGCATCAAAGGGCTGGTGTGAGACTAGAATGGGGACAGACATGAGGAGGGTTTGGAACCGTGCCTGGTACATAATAAATACATAAAGGAGAACTTTTACTATTGAACAATTCTTTCAATTATTCAATAACTGAAACCCCCTCCCTTACTGGGCACATTTGCGCATGCCTGTGCACAGTGTGAGCATCTGCATGCACACGCCGGTGCAAGAACAATGCACAGCTCTCCCAGCTGCAGCCTGAGAGGGCCGAGGTGCCTCCCGCACTAGGACAGGGGGACCTGGCAGAAGCCCCATTGCCTCCCTGGCCTTGGGCCTCCTGCCTCCAATACCACTGGCTTGGTAAGACAGTTGCCATAGCAACAGGTGACCAGGCCTACAGGAGGGACAGTGGTTGGCCTTGGCAGAGCTCTGGCTTTTAAGAAGGAGGCAGTTTCCTGCCAGGGCACAACCCTCCTGTACACTCAGAGACACCTTGGGTCCTGGGCCCTGGGAACTCAGACAGTGAGCCAGCACTGAACCGGCCACCAACATCCGGGCATCCCCAGCCCTGGGCACCAGCCTCTGTGCCCATTTCTCACCTCCAGTAGGAAGATCAGGTAAGGGCCTTTCTCGTCTCACCCACGGGAACCCCTTGAGAGTCCAGACTGCCTCTGACACATAACAGGTCTCTCTTGAATGTTCAGGCATGGTGGTGCATCATCTATAATCTCAGCCTTTGGGAGACTGAGGCAGAATTGCCACAAATTCAAAGCCAGCCTGGGATACCTAGTGAGTTCAAAGTCAGCCTGAGTCACAAAGACAGACCCTGTCTCAAAAATGAACAAAAAACCAACAATAATAAATGAACTTCTCACATCTTAAGAAATGTGCAGTCTTGAGACATAACGGAACTGTTCTAGTGATGGCCTGTATACCCCATATCTATTTAGTACCTACTGTGTGCTGGACATTGCCGTAGGCTTGAAGCAACGGTCTTCTTGAAAAAGACACCAACAAGTGCAAAGGCCCTGTAGTCCATTGTTGGTTGGATTAAGGAAATGCATTTGGAATGTGGTGGCTAAGGAGATGGTGAAAATAATCCATCCAGGGTGTGCACTAATCTTACCTGCTCAATGAGTTTCATGATGTATGTCCTGTGTAATCCCACTCAGACCAAGCTGGACAACATCCTCAGCCCTTCAGATGATTCCCTGGGGTTCCTTTCTGTTCTTGTTACCACTCTGCGGCCTCGGTCCTCACAGGTACCCTTCCCCATGCCAGGACTGTGTATCATGATGGAATCTTCTTGGAATCCAAGCTGTGTTCTTGCTTGGGCCTGGTTCCTTCCACTCCTTGTGAATTCTGTGACCTTTGCCCTTGACCTTGCACACAGGCAGTCCACTCACTGTAGCTGCGGGTTCCTTTCCTACCGAGATAGTATTGCTATTTCTCCATCTTCCTGGTGGACATCTGAGCTATTCCCAGGACTTTGGCTGTTCTGAATAAAGCATCAAGCAACACCTTGTACATGGCACGTCCTTTAAAATATGTGTGCGTAAGCCAGTCATGATGGTGTATACTTGTCATCCCAGCACTCTGGGAGGGTGAGGCAGGAGGATTATCAGTTTGAAGCCAGACTGGACAACTTAGTAAGATGCTGTCCAATAAATAAATAAATAAATAAATAGAAATTTTAAAAGGCTGAGGCTATAGTGCAGTGTGAAGATCCTGGTACTAAGGAAAAACCCCAGTACTGATAAAAAAAAAAAGTGTACATGCGTGTTTAAGTAGATTATGTGTGTTGGTGAAGGGTTGCTGGTTCTGTTTTATCATTTTACCGTGGGGAAAACTGAGGCGCAGAGAAAGGAATGATGGATGTACTCCGGTTACACTGGGAGTTAGGGTCTAAAGAGGGATATTGCTGACTGTTTAGTCCTGGGGAGGGAAGAAAAAGACTGAACATTCATTAAGTGCCTACTGTCCAAAAGGTCTCCCACAGGTACTGTATCGTTCCCTGAAATCCTCAAGGGAACCCTGCTGGTGACTGTGCTGAGTCTGAGGACAGAGCAGGGTGGAGTCAGGACCCGGCAGGCCTGTCTGTCTCAAAGCCTGAGCCTCTCCTGGGAGGTGCCGAGTACCCTGGGCCGCAGACACCAGCGGGCTGTAGGCCGGGCTGGGCTGCACTGGGGCTCCTGGCTCTCAGGTCCTGACTGCCCCTCACCCACGGGCTGCCAGGTGGGGTGCACAGGTGGCTCTCAATGGATCCCGGGATCCTTGGAAACTTCCTAGGGTTTGTTTTGTTTTGTTTTGTTTTTTCTTTTTTGGTGGACATTATTTTCTCTAATTCTACACATTATCCTTTTTTAAAAATGGTGGTAAAATATACACTACGTAAAATTTAATACTTCAGCATTTTCCATGAAATTCAGCAGGAGTGTTAGTCACTTTCACACTGTCATTGCATCACCTGCCATCACTGCCAGAGATCTTCTCGAACCGAGGCTTTGTACTCACCGACACCCACTTGGGGAGGATTATCTGTTTATTTGTGTTTTTTAGTTGTTGTTTTTTTTTTTTTTTTTGAGACAGGATCTAGCCATGTAGTTCGGGCTGGTCTTGAATTCACTATGTAGCCCAGGCTAGCCTCAAACTTTCAGTGACCCTCCTGCCTCAGCCTCTCAAGTGCTGTGATTACAAGCAGGGGCCACCACCCCTGTCTGGGGGTTGTTTAAGAGTGTCTTTTGTACATGTGTGTAAGAGCAGGAAGGAGGCAGCCTGTGAGGCGTTATCCTGGGTTTCCTTCCTCCCTCTCTACCAGGTTCCCTGCTCTGACTACCATCCCCACCTGTCCCTCCCGCTCCAGAACAGTGCCATTCTACCCATATCGCTGCCTGCTGCCCCGGCTGCCCAGAGCTGTACCTCCTCAAGGACCTGCACACAGGTGTGATGGTGCACACCAGCCATCCTAGCATTCTGGAAGCTGAAGCAGGAGGATCACTGTGAGTTTGAAGGCAACCTGGATTATAGAGTGAGTTCAGGGCCAGTCTGAACTACACAGTGAAGCCCTGTCTCACACCTCATCTCCCCCAAACAAAGCAAGCAAACAAACAAAAACAACCAAGACTTGAAGTGGAGGTCATCCTCAGATGGGGACTTGTCCACCGGCCTCTCAGGGTAAAATGCCAGCTAGGTGTAAAGTCAGAAGGTGTGAAGTCGGAGATGGGAAGAGCTGGGTGGTGGGAGGGAAGAAAGTTTTCATTCTCTCCCAGGCCCCTTGGGAAAGTCCCCTTTGCCCAGGGACACCGGGGAGTGGGATAGCAGCGGAGGCGCTGCTGGTCTCAGAGGTCTCTCCCACCTTTGAGGCTCCAGGAGGTCAGTCTGGAAGCCAGGGGCAAGGTGTGCAATGCCACCTCTCAAATATTTGAAATGCAGCCCCTGGGAGGAGGTATTTGTGTTCTGTGGTCCCAGGACGTGTGCGCACTCGTGTGTGTGTGTGTGTGTGTGTGTGTGTGTGTGTGCATGTGTGTGTGCGTGCACACGTGCATAGGTGAGTGAAGGAGATGAATTGGAAGTGAGTGACAGAGTCACATGAGCAGCAGGACAGAGATTGTCTGAATACCCTGCACAGTTATGCAGAAAAGCAAGCTGCCCTCAAGGGAGTGAGCGCCCATCCCTGGGAGAATTTAAGTCAGTTTCGCGGCAGAGCGTGAAGGCTCAAGTTGAGGAAGTTCCTCAGCTGCTCTCTGCCTCTTTGGAGATTTTCTGAAGAACAAGGGGGTCACAGTAAAGTCTGATTTAGTGCCCAGTGCTTGGAGAGTTCAGGTCCTGTTGGGGTGATGCTGGGGTGAGAGGGGAGTTAAGTTGCATCCTTCAGCCCTGAGGGTTCATGTAAGAGGTCCCCTGATATTATTCTGAGATCAACCTTGAGTTGTCTAAAGTTTGTTACCAGTCGCCAAATGGGAAATTTGTGCACTCACTATTCAACAACTATTAAACAACCCCCAGGTAGGGCCGGGGAGTTAGCTCAGTGGTTCCGGCGCCTGTCTTGCAAG